>JAUPFT010000025.1:1322590-1628820 GCA_036936625.1 Parnassius smintheus behrii
TCTGACTTAATTTGAAAAGGTGAAATATCTAACATTTCTTTAGGAATCTTATTATAAAAGCGTATATCGCTACCCAAGAACGCATTATATACTTTGTGTAACCGGAAAGCAGGTATTGTGATTTTATTTTTATTTCTACTATTAAAATTGTGCAAATCACTATTATTTACATCAATTCGATGCAATCAATTTCTTTAAACGGTTCTCTAAGAGATACCTACCCGGGCTCCTAAAAAGTACATAGATCTTATTTTACGCTTTTTATTTAATATGCACACTTTTTATATTATTCGATTAGCATTGTACAAAATATTTACACGTTTCAAGTGTGTTAAAAGTGTCTACAATATTTATCAAATGGGTGACGACATATTCGAACACTTTGTGTTCAAAAACACACACTTCCGAAAATCGATATTTGCAGTGTATTGAACATGTTTATCTATTAGGTAATAATAATAATAATAGTAAGTAATTATTATAAACCCATGTAGTTAATATTATAATAATTACTTACTGGAATAAATTATTATGGTATCTACCTATCCTTACCATTATCTAATTACAATATTCCTTGCGAGATCAGCATAATGTAAACTTATTTTATTCTTTGGAACATGTACTCTGTGGCGGCATTCAAAAAGTGTCAAATGTAGTGTGGTTGGAAATAGGAAATGGACTGTAATTTGCATAGACGCTGGCTGATTCTACTCTACACCGTTGACTAGACAATATTACTAAGGTCGGACGTACCTGAATATACGAAGGCGGATGCTCCTGCTCTCGTGTGCTTCTTCGGGGATCCCAGCTACACGGATTTCGGTCACTCACGATGATCCAATTCGGGTAGGAACTTGCGATTGCCCATATATTTGGGAGCGGCGTAAAACGTGCCCTCTTCTCACGGCGCGCGGCGTTGACATCAAGTTAATCACGTGACGAAAAGATGTCCGTAACTTTAACGGACCAATAGTACGCAAGCATCACATCGACCCGCGAAATACACGGACATCCAAACCAAAGTAACATTGATGTAACGGTTGCGAGTATTCAGCGCAAACAAACGAACAAATTTCGGCTGTTTATTAAACTAGCCGAACCATTCCTCCCGGCCTTGAAAGGTAAGCTTTCAAAGGTGTAATCATCCATCGATTTAAATTAATTTATTCTTACTTCTAGGAACCTTATTACAACATACTAAAGAATGTTTGTTAACTACTTATGTCTACTTAATCCCATTATCTTATCTATGACTTATTATCTAGAAGCTAATCTACCCTTTACCTGAATAATTTATGACTTTACTGAGTTGGTAATGGACACAATTTAACCACCGGTCTTTGGTAAGTACCGTGCTTAGTCCTTACCATTGCTACACGTATAACGTCATCTTTACCTTTAAAAGTTTGTGTTATAATGCCTAAGGGCCAATGTAAGGGCATGATGTTATCCTGTATTACTACAACAACCGTCCCTTCCTTAACTGGGAAGGATGGTGAGTTCCACTTTTGGCGGGCTTGTAGGCTATGAAGATATTCTCTCCGCCATCGCATCCAGAATGACTGTACCATCTTGTCTAAGAGCTCATATCTAGTTAGAAGATGCGGAATCGAATTATCAATATCAGGTGCTGGCAGGAAATCAAGCGGGACGGTATGTAAAAAATGAGCTGGCGTCAAAGCTGCTGGATCTGAAGGATCAGAGCTGAGCACTATAAGTGGTCGTGAATTTAATATGGATTCAATCTGGCTTAAAACTGTTTGAAGCTCCTCAAAGTTAAGAATTTGTTGGCCGATAACCCTATATAAATGGGTTTTTATGCACTTTATGTTACTTTCCCAGCAACCACCGAAGTGTGGAGCATTAGGAGGAATAAGTTTCCATTGGATACGACTTTCTGCTAACTGCTTTTCCCATACTGGTTTATATTCATCCTTTAGAAAAGCGTACAAATCTCGAAGATAAGACCGGGCACCAATAAAATTGGTTCCGTTATCGGTATAAAAACATTGAACCGATCCTCGTCTAGCTAGGAATCGTTTCATGGCGGCCAAGAAGCAAGCTGTGCTGAGATCGCTTGCGAGCTCAATATGCACCGCTCGTGTAGTAAGGCATGTAAACAAGCAGATGTAAGCCTTACGGCTTTTTATACCTTTACCACGATATGGTGTTACTAGGATTGGGCCGGCATAATCGCATCCAGTATGGACGAAGGCTTTGACAACCGCTCGCACTCGAGGTTCAGGGAGGTCCGCCATCATAGGTAACCCAGGTTGAGGTTTAGATCGAAAACATACGTTGCATTTAGAGATGATGGCTCTAATTGCACGTCTAGCAGATAATATCCAGTATTTACCACGGAGTACAGAAGATAGCAACCCTGGTCCTGTATGTAAATATTTGCAGTGGTATGAGCGTATGAGCAAGTCTACCACATGATCCTTACAAGGAAGAAGAGTAGGATGTTTAAATTCAAAACTCTCCTCTGAGTTTGCCAAACGGCCACCCACGCGTAATACGCCATCCTTAAGGAATGGCTTTAATTTTTTAATAGATGAAGAACGACATCCCCCTTTCTCCAAACGTTGAACGTCATCACTAAAATGTATCGACTGTATTAGCTTCATAATTTCTAATTCCGTAAATTCCAAATCTGACTCAACTATGGGTCCCAGGGGCAGCTTCCTTATAAACTTGTATATGTAGCTCGCCACGTTAAGAAACCGTTGCCACGAAGAGTAATTACGTGCTAGCTTATACAGAAAAGGTTCTTCGATTGGTTTTATTATTACTAGGGAAATAGACTTAAGCTCCGGCGCGTCGGAAGATTCCTTTGGCACAAACGTTTTTATTGGCCATTCGACTATAGGTAAATTGGCCCAAGGAGGCCCCTGTAGCCACAGGGGGTGATTCATAAGATGTGTAGGAGTTAATCCACGGGACAAACAATCGCACGGGTTTTCGTTACCCTTGATGTGGTAAAAGTGATCCGATGGTAAGTTGTCCTGGATTTTGGAGACTCTATTGGCAACAAACGTGTGCCATCGGTGTGGGGAAGAATGAATCCAATTTAACACTACGGTCGAGTCTGAAAACGCTAACACCGAATTAATTGGGTATCTACTCAAATACATTTCAAGAACCCCTTTTATTAATTTAGAAAGCAACAAGGCTGCACATAATTCCAGACGTGCTAATGAGACAACTTTCAAGGGCGCAACCTTTGACTTTGCGCAAGACAAAATGACAGTTGTCTGATTTTGCTTGACGTCTACTCGAATATAAACTGCGGCACCATAAGCCTTTTCACTCGCGTCAGCGAAACCCAGAATTGTTACCGAACAGCCATGAACCACTCCAAGGTGCCGAGGAAATTTCATCTGGGCAAGCAGGGGAAGTTCACGTCGGAATTCATTCCACAGTCGTGTAATTCGTTGTGGGGGATCAGCGTCCCAGTCTACTTTAGCAATCCAAAGCTCCTTGATTAAAAGCTTGGCATACAAGACTACAGGTGCTACCAAGCCCAAAACATCAAACAAACGTGCGACAGAGGACAAAATGTTTCTCTTAGTGCAAGGGCGATCATCTGAAATCACCTCGAAGGCGAACTCATCATCACGAGGACGCCAGTAGAGACCTAATATTTTCAAGGTATCGTCCTTGTGAAATTCGACGTTTTGCGACAAGCGATAATCTTCAGGAATATGTTCAAGCACCCTTGTGCTATTGCTACTCCATTTGACTAGGTGGAAGCCCCCAGCCTTGAATAGCCCGACTAACTCTTGAAAGGCAGAAATAGCTCGATCGGAATTCATCAGTGAGCTAGCTATATCGTCTATGTAAAGATCTCTCTGCGCGACTTCTTTACCTATAGGGATACGGTGACCCTCATCCTGTACCAGTTGCGAGACAGTACGAAGAGCTAAAAATGGGCTACACTTTAGTCCAAAGGCTACTCTATTGAATTCCAATGATTTTATTGGATTTTGAATATCTGAACCACCTTCTAAATTGTCATCCCGACTGAAGCGATATAAGATACGCTGAAAACGTCGATCCTGCTTACGGACGCCTATCCTAAGATACATCTGTCTTACGTCGGCTGTGATGGCAACAGGTAATAGTCTCATATTCATTAAGATTGTAAAAAGGTCGCGTTGAAGATTGGGACCAGTATATAAAAGGTCATTTAAGGAAAATCCGCTACTAGACTTAGCACTTGTATCCAGAACAGGTCGGATCCGTGTTGATACTTTATCCTCCCTAAGAACCGCGTGGTGTGGCATGTAAAAGTGTAGAGGATCTTTATCGGCTGTATCAATAGGAGATAAATAACCTTGATCCATATAATCCTTAATTACACTGTCGTACGCCTCTCTTAGAGCGGGCTGAGCAGAAAACCTAATCTCTAAATGTAAAAATCTACGCCTCGCGACTTACAAAGAATTACCAAGAAAATCTGGACTGAATTTGAAAGGTAAGGCTACTTCGTAGCGTCCGGAAGCAGAACGCGTGACAGTCTTACTATAATTTTCTTCGCATGTTTTATCATCAGCACTAAGGATATGCTTAGGATCAATTTCATCGAGTTCCCACATTTTCTTAACTAGAGTCTCGACCTCAGATGTTGAAATAGCATGAAACGCTACGGTGGCTGGGGCTTGAGCCTGGATAACCGCTCCTAGAACTATGTATCCTAAAACGGTCTCAAGCGCGTCCGGAGAACCGGGTTCCCCGATAATTCTACCAGGTCGTAGCATCTCCGCAAAAAGACTTACACCTATTAATAAATCTATTTCTCCAGGCATACCCCAGCTATCGTCCGCCATGGGAATACTACGCAGATTTTCAAGGAATCTAGTATCGACATTACACGTTGGTAAATTACTAGTGATTCGATTTAACACTAGAGCCTGAATATTAAATTTTGTATTAGTGAATCGAGATCGAAAAGAAACATTTGCTGCCCCCTTGACTATCTGTGATGAGCCACCTATTCCCTTCACCGTTACAGGTGAATTAGATTCGACCTTTAGCTTTAGTTTTGAACAACATTTTGTTGTTATATAATGTTTCTGGGAACCAGGATCCAGTAAACATCTAACGATTACATCGCGACCATTGCGACCCGTGGCATAAACCTTTGCGGTTGCGAGAACTTGCGTTATTGATGATGAATCACATTTTGTAGAAGACAGCGAACAGTACGATACTTCTGGAATTCCTTCTCCAACCACTTGATCAGAGGAAGACTCTTCTTCAAGTTCTAGTGAATTCAGTATTTCACTAGTATCATGTTCCTCGTTTATGGCTACAGTGGCGGCGCACGACTGCGCTGGAAATGGTTCCTTTCCAAAATGAAGCAACGTGTGATGTCTGGCGTTACACTTGCGGCAAGAAGTGTTTGAGTTGCAATAAAAAGCGGTATGTTGGTTACTCAAACAATTAACGCAGTAACGATTGTCTTTAACGAATTTAAATTTTTCGGCAGCCGAAAGGTTAGCAAAAGGTTTACATGCATAGAGATGCGTATGCGCCGTGTTGTTGCAAAGCTTACATGGCCTAGTACGAACTTGGGTCTGCTGCGTGGAGACTAAGGCGCGTGGCGGCACGGTTAAACTCCGTGAGCTAGATGGGCGACTACCCGAGTAGGGATGTGGTGCCATGGAACTGCCACGAGTCTGTGCTGAAGTGCTGGTTCGATACAAAATTTTTACCTGTTCTCGTAAGAACTTGACAAATTCGTCGTATTTAGGCATGTCCGTTTCACTACGAACTGATGTTTCGAAACACTTCGCAGTATCTCAATCTACGAGCTTTAGGCCCATGTAAACAAAAATAAAGTCACTTAAATTATCTATATTAAGTTGTTTGAGTGCTGCGATCGTGGCCGCGTATTTATCTACCAATTTTTCTAAATTTATTGCAGAGGGACCGTTAATACTTTTTAATGCAAATAACTGATTTAGATACGTCGTAGCTAAAGCTCTGTTATCCTTATATTTGTCTAGTAACGTTTGCCAAATAATTACGTAATTATCTGCCGCCGGGACTATACCAGCACATATATGTTTTGCCTTTCCGGAAAGGTGGCTCATTAAATAATGAATACGTTCCGAATCCGTTAACGTTTTATTTTCGTGTATAACACGTTTAAACGTTTCGTAAAAATAAGGAAAGTTCTGTAATTCACCATCGAAAATAGGCAATTCAATACGAGGAATCTTAATGGTATGTTCCTGAGTAATTACATGTGTGACGGCTTGCGATTGTGGGTTTGGTCTCTCCATACCATAGATTACTGACTATATACTAGAGATAGATGAGCAACTCAAGTTTTATTTACGTTAAGTTCCGTGTCCATCCGTCAGGTGGCGTAAAATTAAGAGTGCTTTGGGCCCGCCCTTTATTTGCACTTTACAATTTTATATTTTCAGAACCATTAATTACATTGCATAAGTGCTGCAATGTAATTAATGGTTCTTTATATTTCTTGTGCTAATTGCTAGTTCCTATTAATAAAATAAAAACCGGATATATTTAAAATGTTTATTGTTTAAAAATTTCTTGCCTAAATTAATAACATTAGATGTGTTAAATTTAACAATATTTGCACAATATCAATTGATTTCTTTAAACATATTCTTTTTAACTTGTTAGTTAAGTTAGGAAATATATTATGTTACAGAGAATACAATACAATAGAATTATTATTATTAAATATAGATTATTACATAATACTTATTGAAAGTCATGTTTTATTTACTACAGATACCTCTGTCCTGGGAAGAACCAACAAGAAACCCAGCGGGACGTTTTTTAAAACATATTTCACTTTACAATCATTTTGTTTATACATTTTTTAAATAAATTTTAATAGTACAGGCATGGTGGCGATCACCTCAATCACAGGGGTTATTATTGATGTATTTTTTGATATTATAATAACACTTTTTGTACATTTTTCCTTAAATAAAACATTTCAACTTATTTATTGACAAATTTTGTACATTTTCTGAAATTTTGTTTTAAAATCGTATATGTTGCCCCATAAAAGCACTACTGACTCAGTGGAGTCTAGTAACTGGTGTTACAAGCTTATGTTTGTTCTTAGCTTTTAAAGTATAAACATCTTTATTCTTATGAAAGCTTTTTATGTTTTTATGTACATACATTAGTATATATATATATATATATATATATATATATATATATATATATATATATATATATATATATATATAATATATGTACAACAATACATACATTATTGTACATACATTATTGCTATGCCAAAGTTAATATATTTATTTCTTTAAATTTTTCTCTACGCGACTTTTACAATTTAAGATATAAATTGAACGTACGGCTCTCTTTTATAAAACACATACGGCTTCAATGTCTAATACTAAGAAAAACTGTGGTATCCACAAGACTCAACTACTTCCCATTTAAGAGCACATTGATAATTGAATCCTCTCCAAAGGTTTGCTTCTTTTCCATAATTTCAATAATTAGTATCAATTAATTGTTAATAGTGGTACATCTTTAACTTAATATAAAAAGATACATTTTGTAGCAGCATTATTAATCTTTAAAATATGTACTTGATAACGTTATCATATTTTGGTAACAAAACTTTTTTAAATGTGTGTAATAACTATACTTTTAAAAATACAAACAATTTACAAAAGTGACTTTCTTATGCCCACTATACCATTGTAAATGTGTAAATCAATATATTTTTTTTTACAAAATCAGCATTTTATATATGTATTATAACATACTCATACATAAGACAACCTCACAAACCATTTGCGAAATTATAATCAATCCACATTATGGAATGCAAATAAATATTGTATTGTATCTAATAAATTGTGGAAGGTACCATATAATCACATAAAGCAACATTTATATTATTTTAATACTAAGAAATAATATTTCAATAAAACTGATATCGTTGACTATGGCACACCCACATATTCCTGAATGTGCAGTTAGTACAGCATAATATGAATATCGTGGAAGATAGTACAATTTCGAAGACAAATTGTTTGGCAAAGACGAACATTAAAAAATGTCCTTACATAATAATAAATTATACTAATTAAACCAGATATAAACTCAATTATATTTAAGCAAACGAAAGAACAACGCTTGAGCATGGCAGAGTGCTTGTGTTTCTAAATGCTTGATGAGATGCTAGTGTTTTCCTCACTACATTACAATGCAAATGTCATAGGTTTTGAGGACTGAGGATGTTAAGAGCGAAAATATGATCATGAACATGTTTTGGTTTGATGATAAAGGAGATAAAGTTCATATTAAGCTATCAACTAGTTATGGATTTTGTAAAAATGCTACGATGGCAGTAATTAAAAAATATATATAATAAAAGATTTATAACAAACATGATTAAATGGTGTCTATGATCAATTTACAATTAACACCAAAGTAAGCAATAATTAAGTTAATAGGACAAAGACAGCAAGAATGCTTTTGAAATTTAAAATAAAAAATAACTTCCTTTATTTGATACTTATACTTATCGAAATGGGAAATTTTATTTCAAAAGAATTAAGATTTATATGGATGACACTTTTTGTACATTTTTCCTTTAATAAAACATTTCAACTTATTGACAAATTTTGTACATTTTCCGAAATTTTGTTTTAAAAGCGTATATGTTGCCTCATAAAAGCACTACTGACTCAGTGGAGTCTAGTAACTGGTGTTACAAGCTTATGTTTGTTCTTAGTTTTTAAAGTATAAACATCTTTATTCTTATGAAAGCTTTTTATGTACATACATTAGTATATATATATATATATATATATATATATATATATATATATATATATATATATATATATATATATATATATATAATATGTACAACAATACATACATTATTGTACATACATTACTGCTATGCCAAAGTTAATATATTTATTTCTTTAAATTTTTCTCTACGCGACTTTTACAATTTAAGATATAAATTGACCGTACGGCTCTCTTTTAAAAAACAGATATGACTTCAATGTCAGTCACATGACTCTAGTAGTAATACCAAGAAAAACTGTGCTTTCCCAATCCATTTAAGAGCACATTAATTATTGAATCCTCTCCAAAGGTTTGCTCCTTTTCCATAATTTCAAGAATTAGTATTAATTAATTAATAGTGGTACATCATTAACTTAATATAAAAAGATACATTTTGTAGCAGCATTATTAATCTTTAAAGATCACTATACCATTGCACATGTGTAAATCAATATTTTTTTTTACAAAATCAGCATTTTATATATGTATTATAACATACTCATACATAATACAACCTCACAAACCATTTGCGAAACTATAATCAATCTAATAAATTGTGGAAGGTACCATATAATCACATAGAGCAACAAAAATAATACTAAGAAATAATATTTCAATAAAACTGATATCATTGACTATGCACACCCACATATTCCTGAATGTGCAGTTAGTACAGTATAATATGAATATCGTGGAAGATGGTACAATTTCGAATACAAATTGTTTGGCCACGTCGATAAAAACAAAAAAAGCCTTAAAAGATATATATTCTTAGGTAAATTGTTCACTTTACTCCAAACGGACATTAAAAATGTCCTTAAATAAATACTAATTAAGCCAGGCATAAACTTTTTTAAATCAAAGAAATGAAAGACTTGAGCATGGCAGAGTGCTTGTGTTTCTTAATGCTTGATGAGATGCTAGTGTTCTCCTCACTACATTACAATGCAAATATCATAGGTTTTGAAGACTGAGGATGTTAAGAGTGAAAATATGATGAACATGTTTTGGTTTGATGATAAAGGAGATAAAGTTCATATTAAGCTTTCAACTAGTTATAGATTTTGCAAAAATGCTACGATGGCAGTAATTAAAAAATATATATAATAAAAGATTTATAACAAACATGATTAAATGGTGTCAATGATCAATTTACAATTAACACCAAAGTAAGCAATAATTAAGTTAATAGGACAAAGACAGCAAGAATGCTTTTGAAATTTAAAATAAAAAATAATTCTCTTTATTTGATACTTACACTTATCGAAAGGGGAAATTTTATTTCAAAAGAATTAAGATTTATACGCATGACGTAGTAAACTGCTAAATGGGAGCATTTATAATTGCTCTTAGATAGTGATGTGGGAGAAAATGAACTACGGATGATGCATAAGTAAGCTGACATATACCCGAGTGTAACCTGATAAAATACCTAAAATTAGGAGTAAAGCACGAATTTTAATCAACGTGTATTAGGTTGTCTTTGACTTTGTGCAAATAAGTCATTACATATTAATAATTAATGTTCAATAAATATTTGTCTTTAACAACTTTGTTTTGATTTTATTTTCAAAACATTTTTAATTACCCCAAGAGAGCAAAGATACTTCCAGGGCCTTTGTAGTTAGAACATTTTTCTGTTCTATAGAAACTGGCATTGCATATTTAGTTCCACAACTCCCCAAAGGACGGCGCTGGAGTAAGTTTACGTCCGAAAACGCGTTGTTTTAATTAATTAAATCAAATTCAATGATCGTATTACATTGATTAAATCAACGTGTTAATAATGTGAATTTAAATATTTTCACCAGAAAATTAGTTAAACAACTAATTTATTAAGATTTATCTGCTATAAGTCTAGTTTATTTGTTTAATTGGAAGATGGAATATTGGTGTTATAACACGTAATTATAATTTCTAAACGTGACCACCCGCTACCACCATTTTGTTTGTTTTGAATTTGACTGTGCTTTGAATGTTTTAGATTTTTCCTATATTTTCTTACGACTTGGCTTTTCTTGGACTCCGATTATCTTTGCTTAATACAGTGACCCACGCACGTGAAAGGGACTTCAATTATCTATCCTCCGGACATAGTTCATATAGTTCAGTGATGGCAGCGGATAAAATATGCTGTGTTTCAGGATGTACTAAAAGCCGTGAGTAAATCCAATTATTTACAGATTCCACCAATTAATATATTATTTCTCTTTCTCTTTTATACATAAGTCAGTGTCACCTTGGGCAACAAAGTGATACCTAGCGCGGACGCAGGTAGACCAAGAGTTCTGTATCACTTTTGCACCCTTAGAGCCACTACTTTGCTATGTATACTTATAACACTACTGCTTATACTACTGTCATTACACTTTTCAAAAACACTTCTAAAATATTAAATTTTTTTTGTAGGTGAAGATGGCTATGTACTTCACAAATTTCCGAATCCTACAAAAGATCCGACACGATTTTGTACATGGGTTCAAGCAGTTGGTGGAAACCTTCTGTGCTTAGATGATATAGGTATATGTATTTAAGTACCGAAGAATTTGTCATACACATTTTGATTCCAAGTACTGGACCAGGAGTAAAATGTTAAGCAATATTGCAATACCAACATTGCATATGAAAGGTTAGTAAAGATTTGCATTAACATTGTTGTAATGATCTATTCTTAATATTATGAATGTTAAAGTTAATATGGTAGTTTGTTATTTACTATCAAACATGAACAATTGAATGTATAAATGTTGATTCATTGTTAAACTATGTTCTGCAATACTAATTTTCAACTTCCATGTTGACAAAATATTGTGCATGATATGCAAAGCAATTTTATTTTTGAATAACTATTTGATTCAAACGATAATAAAAAGCTTATAAATTAAGGTTATTATAAAGCTTATATGAATATCAAAATCTACACCAGTACATAAATATTAAACTTTCTCAGAGTACATCTGGGAAGAAACATGAGTTTATGTTGCAATAACAAATATATAGTGATTTAAAGATATTTTCCAGTGAGAACATACTATATTCTAGAATATTTGTAATTATTTTTTAATCTTATTGTCCTTTAGTATCTATAATGATTTCTTATATTTACGCGAGCACTACACATTGATTAAAACCTACTTTTACGGATTTTATCGCGTTTATTTTACTATTATTTTTAATTCCCGACGTTTCAGGCGCTTTCCAGCACCCATGGTAAAGGGGGACTGAGATGACTGACGTCCCAATGTCATTGTTAAACCCGGAGTACCTTCAGCTTTTTTTAATTATTATTTATGGTCCGATCTATGCTAAATGAACTGACTATGTCCTGAGGTCTTGCAGTGGTATGCTTGGGTTTAGTTTTAATTTTATTGATTATAGGATCCCAAGCAGGTGGTAGTACCCAGCCTCCTTATGTATTGAAATTAGGATGTTTTTTAATTTCAATAGCCTCACGTATCATCCTTGGTAGGAATCGGTGTTCTTTCGCGAGGATTTGTGGTCTTTAAAATCTGATGTAATGGTTGGGCCCGTCTAGGATATGATCGCAAACTGCAGACTTCCCGGAACGTTGATGCTTCACATCAGCTATATGTTCTTTTATGCGGGTTCTAATTGATCTTTTTGTTTGTCCTATATAAGAGAGACCACATTCACAATCAAGCTTATACACTCTGGCATCTTGTAGAGGAATATGTGGTGGAACCATACAACAACTATTTATCACGCAATAATAGGGCATCTTTTAAAGCGCACCATACATCTGTCCTATAAATCCCAAACATCATGTATAATATCACTGCATTTATTATTCTAAAAATCGTAGGCATTTTATAAGTCCTTCCTTAAAAATAACACAGTAGATAGGTGCAGTGCGGGCCCTTTGTTTATTAAAGTATTCATTTATTAGCAAGTATAAATTCCAAACATCATTAAAATATAATATCTAGAGATACTTACCCATTTATATAATTATAAATCAGAAGGAGATTGTGAATTAAAAGAGATAAAAAAGAGTGCCAGAGCATTAAATTCAACTTTGCTCGGCATTTATTTATAAATTACACATATAACATAATATATAACAGAAAATAAAAGCACACAGTAAAATTGAAATAGGTAAAATAAACAACATTACAATTTTAATTGATCATTATTAATCATCATTGCGACAGTCCACTGCTCAACATAGGCCTCCTAAACTAAATATATAATGTAAAATATTACACAGGCCTTTCGTGAATTGCCACCCCGTCCCATATGGTGTTGTAAAAGTCGGCAGAGTAAAATAAAAATATCAGGAGATGGGCGGCGGCATCTTCCTATAGAATACCACAAAAAACTTTGGTTGCCACAAGTGTAGCAACTATGGCTAAAATCATCATTAATATAACAATATTAATACGCATTAAGGTTATAATCATCATTCTGTATTTTCAATATCATCACTTGATGGTAATATATCATATAAAAAAGATGCAGGTGGATCAACCTCATCTCGATACTATGCCCATGATAGAAACCAAACTAAAATAGCAGCTTAATGCTGCTGTGTTTCGAATGGTGAGTATAGAGAACCGGAGACCCTTTTTAATGGTAACAAGGCATTCTATCTCAGTCCTCAGGGCTGGTAACACATCAACATTTTGATTTTAAATTGAAGATAAATGTAGATGTCTATGGGCCACAGCATCCACTTACCATCAGGTGGACTGTGTGCTCGTTTGTCTCCTTATTTCTATAAAAAAAGAGAAAATTACTTTTTATTAATCATCCTCTCTTACAACTACAGCATCAAGGAATGCTGCATGTGCTGGTATTGTCGGCTGATGCCTGGCCCACCCAAGATACCACACAAGCGTCATAACATGTGCATAGCACCCAACTGTTCTTCTACCAACTAAACAATTGCAGCAATACTCTATTATAGCTTCCCTTCCAGACAAATTATTTTCAATTAATTTATACACATAATATACTTTTCTAGAAATGTGTCTGGATTTGATTTTGCCTCTTATAAGTGAATTGTTTCCACTTCCTCTAAAACAATACTCTGGTTCATTAATGTTTGCTTATTTCAATTCTGTACCCTCCGTGAAACCTGACATGTTCACTATAATAGGACCTTGCCTGTTGAATTTGATATGTTCCTAGGGCAAATAATATAACTTCACTATATTCTAGATGGGGGAATATAATATTAGTATTGGAATGAGCTGTAATACTAGTAAAATCAGATGTTCGTCTATTCATATTCATACTATTTATAAAATCAGATAAATTATTATTTAATGGAAATCGTTCTCTAATCACATTTATGATTTGCTCAGCATCATTCCTGTTTTTTAATCGAACATCATTTTATGCTTCCATAGCTGCAAGCATTAAAATGCTTGCAGCTATGGAAATCATTTGCATCATATGTGGAACAGTTTTATTAAAAAAATCTTGCCGAAATATTTTAAAGTCTCGTTTGAAGTACCTGTTAACAACTTCCACCACCCATCGGCATATGGTCACACAACGACTCCTGTTAGCTTGCTCGGTGGTGAGCAGATGTTCGCCCTCAAGCAGGGATTCTGGCATATATGTTCTGTAGCTGCAAGCCTCTAACAAACTAATTAAATCTCTAAATCCCCTGTCTAGAATAAAAACATCGTTATTTTGAAAGTATTGTCTGAGAGGAGAGTTTTCATCTCTGAAAAGAGACTTCATTATATCTGCATCAGTTGTGGTAGCTTTGTATGGGCCAAAGCAGTCTACAATGTAGCCATCAGGTGTCACCAGCAAAAATGGTTCTAAGAAGTTTTTGTATTTATGTAAGGAATATGTGTCCTTTTGGAACATATAATTGGAACTTTTGTTTATAAAAATATATGTCCCATCACATATAACTATCGCATTTTCATTATTTTGATTATAAATTGCATTTGGAATCATTACATTGTGTTGCAATAATTGCTCACGTGATATGTGTTCAATTCCCAGATTTCTAGGCACAAAATCTTGTACCAATATTTCCCTAACCTTATCCATTAATCTTTCTAATGTTTGCCTTGGATACATTAATAACTGTGATAACCGATCATCTGATTCACCAGTTCTCATCCTCATTAGAAGAGCACATAAACCTAACATGCCTTTATTTGTTTCTACAAGACGGGGTGTTTCATATACTAAAAGTTCAAATTGTTGTTTATTCATTCCGAGCCAATAATGAAACAAATGCTCATCAATTCTTTCAACACTTTCCATATTCGAGAAATCAAGAAATGTGTTGAAAGCGTTTATAAAAGAAAGAGCATGTTCCACTTGTTCAGCCGTAAATGTTCTCAAACTATTTTGAGAATTGAACAACATATCCCAATCAGTACTAAATGTATGCTCTGCACAAATACGAGCATTTATAGGCAAGTAATATTTGTGTTTGCTTAGAGTTGTTGCTCTTGGAGGGTCAGAAATTCTATGCAAATCTGTGTTCTGGCAACCAGAAAAAACACAATGTGCTGCAGTGTTTGCCGCTCGTCTATACTGCGGCAAAATAATCA
Organism: Parnassius smintheus behrii; assembly: GCA_036936625.1. NCBI lineage: Eukaryota > Metazoa > Arthropoda > Insecta > Lepidoptera > Papilionidae > Parnassius > Parnassius smintheus. The sequence goes on from JAUPFT010000025.1 coordinate 1,337,962, forward strand.
CCCGAGGTATTTCGTCATCTTGCTGGTCGGTATTTGGTGGGCTTTGAGGTTCTTGGGGTTGAGGCTCTGGCTCCTGCTCCAGCTCTGGCTCTGTCTGCTGCATATTGCGTGTTGCAACTCTCTTGAGTCTCAGCCAACAGGGATGACAAACATGGTCTGTTGAAGTTGCCTGAAACAACCATACAGGTTTGTCTTAATATAAATGTTTTGGCTAATTATTATTAAACCCGAGCAAACAGAAACACTTTTACAAACAATATATAATTGCAGTGATAAATTCACTATATAACATTGATACCAAGACAAAACAAAAAAAAGTACAAAATAAAAAGGTAATTATTACCTGCCATGGGGCAATTCTATTTTCAAGCTCAACATGTATTGCTTGTTGCAACTGAGACGGATTCTCTCTCACAACAACATCGCGTTTACGAGTCCTCAGAGAACTTCCACAAAGTATGCAAACATGCTTGTGGCCACGGGAAGATGAGGCACCAGTTCATTAGGTAACCCGGAGTTGACATGCTGTATTGCCAATTGCTGACAGGCATCACATACGTAATCTTCTTCGGTGATCTAAAATAAGAATTAGAGTTGTATTATGATAATGTATTATGTTAGTGTAATAAAATAAGTAAGTATGTAAATACGTACTATTATTGAAAAATTCCACTCGCAGATCTTAGAAGTTACTCTTGTATCAAGCTCAAAAACGAGATGGTGGCGAAGTTTATCAATGCATATGTTACAATTAACACAAAGCAATCGCACACCTACTTGTCTTTGTTGTGTTTGCATGATGTTTCTCACAATTATCCAAGATGTGAAAAAATCAGTCCGTAGAAAAATACCGAGGTAAAAACAACAGAAGAAAATAAAAAATAACCAATAATACTGGCGCGAATCGATGATCACAGAGTAAGCGATTACAAATGACGTTCCGTTGTACATATGTAATTGAACAAAACGTTAAGCCTACTATGACCTATATAATTATTTTTATGACAAGAATCCAATACATAATAAATCAGCATAGTAGTTGATTTGATGTGTACATACTAGTTGAATTGAATTAAAATTAACAACTATTTATACAAACGTGAATAATTATAGTCTTTGAATACCAAGTCCTTTCACACACGAAATGAATCGTCATTAGGTGCATTCTGAAACTATAATTTGAAATAATTTTGAACAGTTACAAAAATAGAAATAAATGGATAACTTTTTTTCTGGCGACTTAGAGAGGTATTTCTAGTGTGTTTTAAGACCTTAAACAATAAGGGTATTTTACATAAATATTTCATATTGGGACGCTATCATTTCGTTGTCTGGTACGATTTGGCCATCCTCCTTTGTGCAGTATTCATTTGTTTAAAAACAAAAAAAAGTTAGTATTTCATTTGGTCTTATTAATAAATTTAGTTTATCACAAAAGAAGTTACTTAATTTGCCTCAGTCTTTGTAAAATTTGATATTGCTGTAAGATCCATAATTTACATTATATTTTGCATATTTTTCACAGGTGTTCTATAATGCAACTAATACTAATAATAAACTTCTATTTTAATAAAATCGAATGTGTAACTATCAGCAGCTTCATTTTTATTTGTTTTATTTTATTATGCTACTTGTGGTATTTGTTGTTTGATATTGTCTGTTGGAAGATGTTGGTAGTACTTCTGTTTTACTCTTTCATTTGCTAAATAGGGTTGCTAATATGTGTATGCTGTAATTTTTTGCTGATTGGTAGTAGAGAAACTAATCTTTGCAATGAACAAACCCAAGCAGGTTAGAAGTTTTGTTAGAGCCGTCAGTTCACATTTCTCACTGTACTATTGTTAAGTTGTCAATATGTTTGAAGCAAAATATAATCATTCATTTTAAACATTGAATTAACAGGTGCTGTTGCTAAAAGGCCACCCTTAGCTGAAGTAACAAATAAAAATACTACTCTTAAAACAACCAATACACATGAAATTGCCTCAACATCAAGTTATGTGCAAGAGACAACTACTGCTCAAACATCAAGTAAGTTAAAATTTATTTTATTTCAAAAAAAAATTCCCTCTGGGTTTCGTGCTGGTTCTGGTAAAGGCTTAGTATCAAGTCACTTTAACAATTCCCACTGGGTTTCGTGCTGGTTCTGGTAAAGGCTTAGTATCAACCCCCTGTGTGTGGCGAGGGGGAAGGGAGGTGGAGAGGGGTAGATTCGCCCCCACCTGCCCCCCCGCATAGTATTTTATTAAGATGCATAGTATTTTAATATTAAATGTTAAAGATCAAAATTTTATTAAATGATTTATAAGAAACATCACCTTAATAGGTAGTTGGGGAGAGGGGGCGTGGCCCCTCTTCAAGGAAGCAATACCAAAGTTTAGTTGATGGAGCCCCGCTATTTCTGGATGCTTTATGAGAAAATAACCACAAATCCTTCTAACCAAACCTATCTGAGTTGGTGTGCCCCAAGTCCCGAGCTTGCTTTGCTTGCTTTTGTACCAAATAAAACACCAAAATGTTTACTTTAATAAGTAAACATATTTTATCACTTTTGCTATTATATTTCATAATGTTCGACCTGCACAAGTACTCCACTATTGCATCACTAAAATATGTTATTTTTTAATACTACCTGTGAGCATTCCATCTAAGTTTTTTCTAGGAATTCTGGTAATATAATAATTTCTTATACTTACGCGAACACTACACATTTAAATAATACTAGTTTTTACGGATTTTATCACGTTTATTAACTTTTTTATATACCCGACATTTCGAGCACTTTACAGCACCCATGGTCACAGGGGGGACTGAGATGTTCAATGTCCAGATGTCATAGTTAACTGTGGTTACCATAGATTATAATTATTAATTTTTGTTCCGATCTACAACACGTAACATAATTAATGCACTTTGAGAACGTAGTTTGTTCAGAATCGTTTACTGAATCGATTCCTATCATTTTTAATATAGGTAATTTTTTATCCCAAAAATAATTAAAACTACTAAAATTACAGTCACACTAAATCTGTACAGTCAAAACAAACTGAAATGGACCGTAACTTAAGGCAATAAGACTTTTAAGAGTGCAGTTTTATTTGTATTATTACCAATTCTGTCATTCAATAAATATAAAGAAAAATGAAGTTTATTTCAAGCATGTTCAACAAACATAAGGATCGTCCCCCACCCAAAATAAAGTGGCATTTGTTGCATAAGGAGGAGTATACAAGTGAATTTAGAGAGCTAGTTGTAAACAAGATGATAGAGATGGGTGATATGGAAGGAATGAGTGTGAATGAGTGCTGGAAGGAAATGGCTGATTGTATCCGAAGTGTGGCAAGGAAGGTGTTAGGAGAAACAAAAGGGAAGCGTATGATAGATAAGGATGGGTGGTGGTGGAGTGAAAGTATTAGAGAAGTTTTGAGAGAAAAGAAAAATGCCTTTAAAGAATGGCAGAGCGTAGAAGACCAGAATGAATCCATAAAAGAAAGTAAGAGAGGGGCGTATAAAGAATGTAAGAAGAGAGCGAAGAAGGAAGTTGCTATTTGTAGGGCAGAGGCGCAAGATAAATTATATCGGTCCCTTGAAAGCCCCGAAGGTCAAAAACGACTTTTTCAAATTGCAAGAGCGAGAGAAAGGAATGGAAGAGATGTTTCACATGTAAAATGTATAAAAGATGATTCTGGAAGGATTTTGACTGATGATGAAAGTATAAAGAAGCGATGGAAGGAGTATTTTGAGAAATTGATGAATGAGGAGAATGAATGGAATGGTATGCTTGAAAACCCACCAGTGAATATGGGCTTAGTGAGAGAAATTAGTATGGAAGAAGTAAAAATGGCTGTTAGGAATATGAAGAATGGGAAGGCAGTCGGCCCAGATGGAATACCAGTAGAAGTGTGGAAGTTGCTGAGGGCGGATGGATGGAAGTGGTTGAGTTTATTTTTCGGTAAATTGTTGCAGGAAGAACAAATACCTGAGGAATGGTGCAGTAGTATACTGGTCCCCATTTTTAAAAACAAAGGAGACGTTCAAAACTGCAGCAGTTACCGGGGAATAAAACTCATGTCACATACGATGAAAGTCTGGGAAAGAATAATAGAGAGAAGAATGAGAGAAGAGTGTGAGATAACACAAAACCAGTTCGGATTCATGCCCGGTCGAGGTACGACAGATGCCATTTTCGCATTACGCCAATTGTGCGAAAAGTACAAGCGCGTGCATAAAAATCTGCACATGGTTTTTGTCGACCTTGAAAAGGCGTACGATCGGGTTCCCCGTGAGGTTTTGTGGTGGGCGTTAAAGATGAAAGGTATGCCTGGGAAGTATGTGAGGTTAGTCCGTGCTATGTACAGAGCATCCCGTACATGTGTACGATCTGCCGCGAGAACTACGGGCAGTATCGATGTGGCGGTAGGGCTGCACCAAGGGTCGGCATTGAGCCTTTACCTCTTCCTACTGATTATGGACGCTTTGACGTCGGACCTGCAGGATGAGGCACCCTGGTGCATGCTCTTTGCCGATGACATCGTGCTTGTCGGGGAAGAAGGCATCGAGGTACAGAGCAGACTGACGGGGTGGCAGCAGAGGCTGGAAAGTGTTGGCTTGAAGATCAGCACATCCAAAACCGAATATCTGTGCTGTGATTTCGGCGGTCTTTCCAGTCCTGTACCCATGTCGTTGGATGGCGCTATACTGCCTACCTGCTCAGATTTCAAGTACCCCGGTTCCCTCATTCAAGGCGACGGCGGAATAGATAGAGCTGTGCAGCATAGGATTAACGCAGGGTGGATGAAATGGCGACAGGTCACAGCCACAACGTGCGAGCCCCGAATGCCAATAAGGCTGAAGGGGAAAATTTACAAATCGATCATCCGACCTGTCGTCATGTATGGAAGTGAATGCTGGGCCGTCAAGAAGAAGGATGAAAATAGACTGCATGCGAATGAAATGAGAATGTTACGATGGATGTGTGGTGTGACAAGGATGGATAAGATAAGGAATGAGTATATAAGAGGAAGCCTGAAAGTAGCGCCAGTGGTAGAAAAGGTGAGAGGAAGCAGATTGGCATGGTTTGGGCATGTGATGCGGAGGGATGGAAGTCATGTCACAAAACGAGTGTTGAATATGAATGTGGAGGGACCACGGGCAGAGGAAGGCCGAATAAAAGATGGATCGATTGTGTGAAGAGTGATATGAGAATGAAAGGAGTAAGTATGGAAATGACGGCTGATAGAGAGGAATGGAACAAGAAGGTTTACTGCGCCGACCCCAGATAATGGGAAATGGTTTAGAGAATGATGATTTCAAGCATGTTAAAGTCTTTGCGTTCGTGGATTTGTACTGTGACCACAACATTCTTCCGGAATTAGTATAACTAATTTGATTAATAATTAGTGCATAAAAATGTTTAACTAAAAATTTAGTGTATGTATTATGATTATAACATAATATACTAATTGGGGTGTCTGAGGGTGTGCGTTAATTACGTTAAAGATTGTATATATCTTCTGGTAATACCCTATATTGTTATACCTTTTTGGATAGCTGAAGATACGTAGATATTTTTACGTACATCTGCAACATACCTGCCATGCCATAAGAACCTGCCATAGATTTTTTTAAATATTCCTCAAAGAAAAAAATACTTTTTCAATTATCAATCGTCTACTACGACCTAGATTGTATATTTACCTAAGATCTTGGTCAAAACATCGGGAAATAAAAATAAGTTAAAAAAGTAGATTGATTAAACACGATAAAATCTGTAAATATAGTTTTATTCAATAAAATATTGGTGTTTAAAATAATAAAGCAACTTATCTACTACACAAAAGTAATAAGAAAAATAAAATAAAATGTTCTAATTACAAAAAAATTAGTATACTACACAAAAACTTAGCAATTTTTGTCTATTGTACTAATTTAAAAAAAATTAAATATCCAATATCTTGAAAACGGTTAAGTTTGGGGTATGTTGACTCATAGTCAAAACAGTCGGTGATGATGCAAACTACAACCCCCTAAAGGTCAACTTAACATGTAACCCTGTATATATATTTCAATATTTATCGACTATGTTCCAAATTATGATTCAAAATGCAATCAACAATTAAATTTATTTTTACTAAAATATGGTACAAATTTTCTAGGTTGTCTATATAAATATAATGTTTTGTTATTTTAATTTCAGGCTTGAAGGTGACTAAGCCCAAAAGGACTCAAATTAGCACAAAAATTAATGTGTTGAAAAAGAAACTTAAAAGCATGAATATAGCAAATGAGAAATATTCAAAAAGACTTAAGAAGGCAATGAATCTACCAGAAAATACAACTTTCTTGAAAGCAATTAAAAGTTTTACCTCAATAGCAACAATTTTTACTATGCTCCAATTCCGAGAATGTGGTAAACACAAAATGGGCAGAAGATTCACACCAGATGAAAAAGTGATGGCATTACATTTTTTTAAACGTGGGCCAAGAGCTTACAGGATGTTGCAAAAGATATTTGTTCTGCCATCACCTTTCACCTTAAGCAAGATGGTGTCTAAGGCCAATATTAAGCCTGGTATAAATGAAAACATATTTTACCAACTTAAAAAGCAAGCATCTAAAATGAAAGCCAATGATAAATTGTGTACACTGATTTTTGATGAAATCGCCTTAACACCACATATTGATTATGACAGGAAAAATGACAGGATTACTGGTTTAGTTGACAATGGTGATGTGGTGAGGACAGAAATAGCTGATCATGTGTTAGTCTTTATGATTAGAGGTATTCTAAAAAACTATAAACAGCCGATATCATATTCATTTTGTGCTGGCAGTACAAAAAAAGCTGAATTAGCCTTAATGATTAAGAGACATATAAGAAAATTGAAGGAATCTGGCTTTAAAGTCCTTGCTACCGTATGTGACCAGGGAACGTCAAATGTTAGTGCCATTAACCACTTGATTGAACAAACAAGGTTGGATTATGCAAGGGTGGGTAAAGAAGCAAGGGATGGAGTATTTGAGGTTGATAATGAAGAAGTGGTACCATTGTTTGATGTGCCTCACTTATTAAAAGGAATCCGAAATAACTTGTTCACTAAAAATTTAAAATACACTATGGAAGGCACTGATAGAATCGCAAAATGGGACCACATTATGAAACTCTTTGAAAATAACCCTACATATAAAGGCATAAGATTAATTAAAAAGCTAACAGAACCTTATTGTGACCCAAATAAAATACCTAAAATGAAAGTCAAGCATGCAACTCAAATTTTCAGTCATACTGTAGGAGTTAATATGGGATATTTAGCTGGTAAGTTCAAATGAGTCTATGTGTAGTGTGTGAAATCTTAGAGTTATTGTAGAGATATAGGAGAGAATCCTTCTCCCGTCGTGCTGCTGTCAGCCCAGCCTACGTCGTTGAACACTACTTCACTGAACGAACACTTCACGTAGAATCGCAGCGGCGGCGGTTATAGCGACGGAAGGCGGTGACACACAGCGGACCTTACTTTTTAGCAGCGGCTGCCTTCTTGGATGCTGCCGCGGAAGGCTTCGATTTGGGTGTTGTCTGAAAGTCTGCAGCTGACTTTCAGAATAGCAGAATTGAATTGCAGTTTCTGTGCTGAAACTTAATAATGACTTATATAATATACTTACAGTAAAATAGATAAAATATAGCTTCACTTGAATTTTATTTTCTATTTCAGATCAAGGATTACTGCCAAATGAATGTAAAGATACAGCCGACGTACTATTATTTTTTGACAATTTGTTCGACTCATTGAATGGCAGCTTCAATAACTCCTCAAAGAGAAGTGGCAAACCATTGCTGCTAGCGCTTACACCAAACTCAGAGCATCAAGAAGTTTGGACAAAATCAAAAATCATCCTCAAATCTATGAAATTCGTATCCAAAAAGGGTAATGTTGGTGTGGTTCCATCAATAAGTAACTGGATACGTACCATTGAAAATATGGAAAGATTAAAAAGTACATTATTCAATGTGTACAATATAAAATCAATCTGGTGCCGGCATTTTAACCAAGACCCGTTGGAGAATTTTTTCGGTAGTGTAAGAAGTCATGGCTATCGAAATAATTCTCCAACATGTGCAGGATTTGAATCCGCCTTTGTAGTACTTGTGGTGAATAATTTAAGCAGCACTTATTCGCCGGGTTCTAACTGCGAGGATGATTCAGGCTTTATATTTAAATCGTTAAAGGCTTTGTTCTTTACAAAACATAGCAAGGAAGATAATGTTTGTTCAGAAATTCGATGCGAGGATATTTACAGTGATGAAATGATGGTAGATTTAAATATAAAGAAAAGGGACCCACGAATAATGGCTGCTTTAGAGTACGTAACTGGTTACTTATTACGACAGTGTCGCTCAAAAGTTTTTAAAAATTGTAAAACTTGTTTCGCAAATTTGTATTCTCGTAAAGTAAATAATTACTTAAAATTAAGAGAATACAATAGGAAAAAAAACTATCTAACATACCCTACCCTTGATTTGGTTAGTTTTTTTTCCATTATACAAGATGTATTTCATTATATAATCAAGACAAGGCCGGATATAAATAATATAAGAAATTATATAAAAATAATTTTAGAAATCAGATTAGATTTTAAATTTTTGGCATGTGAAACTCATAAAAAAGAAATAATAGAAAAAATTATTAACTCTTCATGCATATTCTTTTTATATGATTGGTGTCGGGACGTAAATAAAATAATTGCTGGTAGTAATACCCACTATGACAGAGAAGATGTGCTGCAATGTTTAGCATCGGAATATAATAATAAAAGAAAGAGGAAATAGTTAAAAAAATAATTTTATTTTATTAAATAATTAAATAATATTAACTTTGGCATCGCAATATATTTATGAAAATGTAATGTATGTACATAAAAACATTGGCCTTTTAACCATTGGTATATCTGGCCTTTTCTTAATTATATAATGAGATACATCTTGTAGCTTTCATAAGAATACAGATGTTCATACTTTAAACACTAGGAATAAACATAAGCTTGTAATATCAGTTACTGGACTCTACAGAATTAATAATTCATTTATGGGACAATGTATACGCTTTTACAACAAAATCCCAGAAAATGTACAAAATTTGTCATTAAACAAGTTTAAATGTTTTATTAAAGAAAAATTGTACAAAAGAGGTTATTATATTATAAATGAATACATAAATGAAAATAACCCCTGGGAATGAAGTGATCGCCACCATGCTGGTTCTATAAAAATTCATAGAAACATTGTACAAAATAAAATTATTGTAAATTGAAATATGTTTAAAAATGTCCCACTTGGTTTCTTGCTGGTTCTTCCCAGGACAGGTTTTTTTGCGAACCAGTGGTATAATATAATAATCTATATGACTTTCAGACTGTCTACAATAACTCTAAGATTTCACACAGTACACATAGATTCATTTGAACTTACCAGCTAGATATCCCATATTAACTCCTACAGTATGACTGAAAATTTGAGTTGCATGCTTGACTTTCATTTTAAGTATTTTATTTGGGTCACAATGAGATTTTGTTAGCTTTTTAATTAATCTTATGCCTTTATATGTAGGGTTATTTTCAAAGAGTTTCATAATGTGGTCCCATTTTGCGATTCTATCAGTGCCTTCCATAGTGTATTTTAAATTTTTAGTGAGCAAGTTATTTCGGATTCCTTTTAATAAGTGAGGCACATCAAACAATGGTACCACTTCTTCATTATCAACCTCAAATACTCCATCCCTTGCTTCTTTACCCACCCTTGCATAATCCAACCTTGTTTGTTCAATCAAGTGGTTAATGGCACTAACATTTGACGTTCCCTGGTCACATACGGTAGCAAGGACTTTAAAGCCAGATTCCTTCAATTTTCTTATATGTCTCTTAATCATTAAGGCTAATTCAGCTTTTTTTGTACTGCCAGCACAAAATGAATATGATATCGGCTGTTTATAGTTTTTTAGAATACCTCTAATCATAAAGACTAACACATGATCAGCTATTTTTGTCCTCAACACATCACCATTGTCAACTAAACCACTAATCCTGTCATTTTTCCTGTCATAATCAATATGTGGTGTTAAGGCCATTTCATCAAAAATCAGTGTACACAATTTATTATTGGCTTTCATTTTAGATGCTTGCTTCTTAAGTTGGTAAAATATGTTTTCATTTATACCAGGTTTAATATTGGCCTTAGACACTATCTTGCTTAAGGTGAAAGGTGATGGCAGAACAAATATCTTGCGGCATCTTGTAGGCTTTTGGTCAACGTTTAAAAAAATGTAATGCCATCACTTTTTCATCTGGTGTGAATCTTCTGCCCATTTTGTGTTTACCACATTCTCGGAATTGGAGCATAGTAAAAATTGTTGCTATTGAGGTAAAACTTTTAATTGCTTTCAAGAAAGTTGTATTTTCTGGTAGATTCATTGCCTTCTTAAGTCTTTTTGAATATTTCTCATTTGCTATATTCATGCTTTTAAGTTTCTTTTTTAACACATTAATTCTTATACTAATTTTAGTCCTTTTGGGTTTAGTCACCTTCAAGCCTGAATTTAAAATGACAAAACATTATATTTATATAGACAACCTGGACAATTTGTACTGTAGTTTTGTACAAATAAATTTAATTGTAGCAAGTTGATTGCATTTTGAATCATAATTTGGAATATAGTCGATAAATATGGAAATATATATACAGAGTTACATGTTAAATTGACCTAGATCCTCTAAGGGGTTGTAGTTTGCATCATTACCTACTAAAAACAACAATAACACCATACACCGAACTTAACCGTTTTCAAGATATTGGATATTTAATTTTTTTTTATAAAAATTGCCGATTTTTTGTCTATTATACTATTTTTTTTTTAATTTGTGCGTCTTGTTTTATTTTTCTTATGATTGTGTAGTAGTTAAGTTGCTTTATTATTTTAAATATCAAGCTCTTATGTAAATAAACTTTTATTTTACTTTATTTCGATTAATTTATTTTCTTTACTGTCATTGTCATGTTGGATTTATTATTTTAAAATTGTTACATTTCAATTTTTTATTTATTTCTAAAATTGTGTATATTGCTTAATTTTTAATTCATTGATTTTACTGGTTATGGGTGTAAATTGCCTGAATAAAGATGATTATTATTTTTTAATTGAGTTTTATTTTTTATGCTTTACCTTTGATCACATAATTCTGCAACTAGTTTTGTGCATATAGTTGCAGAATTATGTGGTCTTATAAAATTCGTTAAAAATAATCAGTATACCAGGGACGGGGCTGTACTATATATATAGTATATATTTATAGATAGATATATCATCCGTTTGGTTCGACAACTCCACTATAGATGTCTCTGTACCACAGAATCGACTAGCAACTCTATTCCAGGTATATATAATGTACTCTGTGGATACTTCATAGCAAGTATATTGTCCAAAGTCCGCCACGTGCCACGTCCGCCATTTTGTTTTGGTTCCTTTCGAACCACACTAATACTGTCTACTTCATCGTTCGACCCGCCATGCCTTTAGTCGTCACTTTTCGCGCACTCAGTATTCAAATAACCCCCTGAGTTTAACAGAAGTCCGTTATTCAATTTTAGGTACAGACAAACACTTCAATTACACGAGTATGAATAAATTTAAAATGGTCTACTTAGAATAATAACTGTTACAACTTAACAAGCGTGGCAACATGGCTAAATCCCCCCCCCCCCCTATGAGGCTATTGGGGAGGCCTATGTTCAGCAGTTGACTTTTATAAGCAGCAATGGAAAAACCTGTATTAGATCTATCGCCGTGCAAGGTGTTATGCTCGGGGAGCGGCCAATGCTACGTGTGCTAATTCGGGGCTGTTATAATAACTTCTGTTAGTCAGTTTTGTTTGATTTTGTTTAATTCCTTTAATCAAAGATTTTATAAAAAGTGTCTAAAACATAACTCGGAACGTATATGCTGTGAAACAAAGTTTTACCTATTACAATGAGATTTCAGGAAGTTAAAAAAGAGATGGAAGTTGAATGAAGAAATTATTAGCAAGATGCTAATAATATATTATAAAATCTGGATTATTTACTGGTAAAAATGACCTCCACTCCAAACGAAGAGGTAGTAAATAGAAGGTATTTTACCGCTCACATTTTGGCAGTTAGCAAATTTTCAGAGATTGAAAACTAAAATATTTTTATTTAACGAGTTATAAAAAGATGAAAATTAATGCAGGTATGTAAATAATGTAATAATTGTAATAATGACATTCGTAAGACAACCTCACACCAAGCAAATACATCAAATTTGTAATGTTTCAAGAAAAACACCTTTGCGACTTTCAGAAAACTTTTCATGTGTTGGAGATTATAACAAAAATAATTAAAAACATTTGACCAATGATTTCCCCGAAATAGGATATTTGAAATCATTGTTAATAAATAGCAAATTTCAATTTTTAACATGACATAAACATAAAAAAGTAAGGAGGTATTTTATAAAACAAATTTAATACATGTACATGCACTGACACACACACACACACACACACACACGCGCGCGCGCGAGAGAGAGAGAGAGAGAGAGATCACTTATTATGTCTATAAAATTTTATGATTTCTTTATACAAAAAATTAAATTAATTTAAACAATACAACTATGTATTCCTCATCAACAGGGGAGATGGGACTGTTCTCCTAAATACAGGTTACTAAGTAAACCTAGCTAGGAGAAGCAGGTTTCTACCCATTTCAAATTGGTACTCATAATGTATTGTATATATTTGTAAAAATTATGTGAACTATGAAAATGTCAGTAATGAATTATTATTATTATTTTTGGGGTATCTGTATAGTTTTCTCATCTGGTTGGTTTCTATAAATATATAATTATAAATTAAAATGAAAAGATAAATATACATAAATATCAATAAAATAAAATAAATACAAAAAATACATATTATATTATTACATTTTCATAAATATATTGCTATGCCAAAGTTAATAATATAAATTGAACGTACGTCTCTCTCTTATATAAAACAAATATGGCTTCAATGTCAGTCGCATGGCTCCAATAGTAATACCAAGAAAAACAGTGGTATCCACAAGAAAGACTCAACTACTACCCATTTAAGAGCACACTGATAATTGAATCCTCTCCAAAGGTTTGCTCCTCTTCGATAATTTTAAGAATTAGTATCAATTAATTGTTGCATCTTTTACTTAATATTAAAAGATACATTTTGGAGCAGCATTATTAATCTTTAAAATATGTACTTGATAACGTTATTATATTTTGGTAACATAACTATTTTTTTAAATGTGTGTAATAACTACACTTTTTTTAAATACAAATAATTTACAAAAGTGACTTTCTTATGCCCACTATACCATTGTTTACATGTGTAAATCAATATATTTTTTTCTACAAAATGAGCATTTCATATATGTATTATAACATACCATAGAATACTTTAATATACAATAGAATAGCACTTCCGTCGACGTAATTACGACCACACATATAAGCAATTACAAAAATTAATATAGTATGTAATTGATGTAATAATTGTAATGATGATCTTTGTAAGACAACCCCACACCAAGCAAATACATCAAATTTGTAGTTTCAAGAAAAACGTTTTTGAACTTTCACAGAACTTCATAATGTGTTGAGGAGATTATAACAAAAATAAATAAAAACATTTGACCAATGATTCCCCCTAAATGGGATATTTCGAGTCATTAAATTGTTAATAAATATCAAATTAAAATTTCCAACATGACATAAACATAAAAAGTAAGGACCCTTATCATAAATTTGTTGATCAAGTTAATTGTACATAGTGCAGACCCTCAAGGATTGCATAAGAGATGGTGCAATAAAATATTAAAAGGCAGACATATTAAAATCGATAATGACAAAATAACACTTAACTACTAACTTAAACAATGAATTTGGTTTTACACAATTTTTATAGATCCTGTATGTTTTCTTACAGGAACCTCCATTAAAAGAATCAAACAATTGATCAAACAGGAGTAGTATATCTGCCGTATCTTCACATTCTTGTGGCAGCAACTTATTTTCTGCAAAGAAATAAAATGTTATGAGCACTTTTTAAATAATAAGAAACAATAAAATATTTGACACAAGAGGAAATACAAGTAAATACTAAATATGCGATAAAAAGATATCTTACAAAAAATAATTTCAATATTGAATGTTATTTAACAAAGTATATATACGTACACTTGCACAAAATCGTAAAGCTTCAATTTTTTCTGCTGCTGTTACTTGACTTTTTTGTCTTATATTTTGTTTTTTGAAATCATTATTTTGTTTAACATTTTCTTTATGTTTTATCTCTACATTTTCTTTTAATCAATGTATCTGAAAAAAGTATGCCAAACAGATAATCATATAGAGATCACATGAAATAATGACAGCGTAGACCTGATTGTATTTGAATCTCTTTTTTAAAGAATTTTAATTCTAACTACTGCATTGTAATGATATTATACATATTATGCAATATACTATTAGAATGCTTTTGGAGCTGGCACAGTGCTGCTGTGTGCACAGTGCAAAAAAGTAGCATTCCTACTGCATGGCTTGCGGACCAGTGATAACAAAAATTTGAAGTTATATCTGCAAAAGTTTTGAGTCTGGAGTGCTTCCTCTCAAAGTTCTAGTTATTTCAGATGCAACAAAAGCAAGGTGCAGCCACGACTAACCCGTTCCTAGGTTTGGATACAGGAATAATTTCGGTCAACTGCCTACCCCACATGTTATTTACCTAGTGAGTTGTGAGCCAGGTTTAGATATAAAGCCTTTTGACTTGTTTCAGCTATAAAAAGATTCTCAGGATATTAAATCTTAATGTTGTACTTGTTATTATTATAGTAAATTCCAGCCTTAAAATTGATTGCCTCGTTGGTTTAGTAGTTGTATTGGCGCGACTTCTGATCATGCGGTCCTGGGTTCGAATCCCGGGTCGGACGAAAAAATTAATTATTGGGTTTTTCCATCAAGAAATTCTCAATAGCTGCCCGGAGTCAGAAAATTGACGGTATATCACCCCCGTGCTTCGGAAGGTACGTAAAGCCGTTGGTCCTGCGCCTGATATCTCTCCGGTCGTGTCGGTTTACGTCCGATCGGAATATGAGAGTGATGGAGTAGATAGTGCACCTGTGCTTGCGCATACATTTGGGCACTATAATCCTGTCCCACGCCGATGGCTAGTCTCCGTTGAGGCTGGCCGCAGTGACCGAAATTCAGTCTGGAGGACATTATCATTATTAAATTCCAGTCACTAAATCTTTAACTAATCGCACACTTGCTGGTATAGTAATAGAATATAGTTACAATAATTAAGAGTTTATCAATATTATACTACCACCAGAGAATTTTCTGGACCAATACAATTTGGGACTTTCAAGAAATGAGCCTACTTTTTTAAAGCTGGCAATGCGTATGCCCCTAGTGTTGTGGTCCTACATGGGTGGCGGTAGTCACTATCCATCAGGTGAGCCGCATGCTCGTTTCCACGCCGCCTCTTCTTTTAAAAAAATAAATTAAATACCTCTTATACGATTATCGTGTGATCTTGTAGTAGAAATTTGTGAAGAAAGTACATCCGGTATAAGTGATGTGGGTTCAATTCCTAATGTTTCAGCATCTAAACCTGTAATAGTAGTGAAAGTATATAAGTAACACATAAAACTCTCTTGGGCTTGTTTTGTTCACTGCTACATACCATATATCATAATTACTAGTTTTTTACCCGCGGCTTCGCTCGCGTGGGGTTTAATTAAGCAACATTGATAAATGTTGTTTCATTCTAAATTTAGCAAAATTCAATCACTATTAGAGTCACCTCGCTGTGTGTCTTTCTTTATGTCTGTTTGTCAAAGATTTGGTTTTGAATTCTCAAAGACTATTGAACATAGATGATTGATATTTGGCATAGATATAATATGTTATAGGAACATGTGAATGAAGTTTTTCGTAATTGCATTAATATCTTATGTCTATAATCACCTGCTATTTTTTTTATATCAGGTGTATCTTCTGATGTATCCATAAAAAAGGTATCAATAACCAAATTGTCTTAAAATCAATTTTTTATTAACCTTTTTAAATTTGGAAAAAATTGTGTTAATATGTACATTCTTTCATCATTAAAATTAGTTTTAACAAAACAATGATGAATTTAAATCCCCCCCCCCCCCCCCGTGACCATGGGTACTGTCAAGTATCAAAAAACCACTAATTTGGCTTCAATGCCTTTTACTTAGTCCCTTGGACTTATTTTTCAAAAATATATTAGAATTACAGACACAACTTTTCTACAGATTTAATAATAATAATGTCCTCCAGACCAAATTTTATAGTGCCCAAGTGTATGTGCAAGCACAGGTCATCTCATAATCCAATGGGATGGTATTTCGTCACGACCGGAGAGTGAGAAAACAGGACTAACGGCTTTACATGCTTTCCAAGGCAAGAGGGGTGAAACGCAGCTAATTTCTTATCTCCAGACTGCTGCTGAGAATTTCTTGATAGAAATACCCAAAAACAGATTTTGGCCCAACCCAGGATCTCATGGTCAACAATCGCATTTACGACACTAGACCAATGAGGCATTCAAGTGTTATTATAATATTAAGGAATAAATTAATGTATTTTCATTGTAATCATTCACATCACAAAATAAAAAATAAAAAGTACGGGCCAAGTGCGTGGCGGGCCACACCTTAAACCATTAAACCCAATGGACTCGCCCCGCATGGTTATTTCCCTCTGCCAAGGTAATGGTTTTAAAAACTTTCTGCATTTATAAAAACTGTTTACAGAATCTATTTTATTATTACAAGAATCATTACCACTAAGTAGGCACTCTTTGCCGATCTGTGCAATTAAGGTGTGTAATAAAGCAGTCAAATACTTAAAATTTACAAAAAGATGAAGTTACACTCTATATGTAGATATTTTTTATTGTGATACATGCTTTTTTTCTATTAAAATCATTCAAAATAATGTTATAAGTAATAATCGAAAACTTTACCAATTAGGTAATCTGTTACTACCCTAAATTATACTGTGGGTCACCCGCATAAACCAAGAGTATTACAAATGAAACTGTGTGAGGCTATTTCATTATATGAGTACTTCGAAAGGGATAACAATAACTACCAACTAAAAAATAAGTGAAAGTAGTAAGTAAGTAAGATTTCTTCATAAAATGTTTATTTCTTACAGTTCACAATAGCATTACAAAGTTATAATGTTGTTTTATGTCATTTTCTATGGAGTTGTAACAAAATTTTTACTAATCCAACTTGTTAATTCTAATTTGCTGCGATAGTTTTCCTTTTAATTACATTATATATGCTACCATTGAGTATACTTTCCACATTTCCAAAAAAGAGTTGGTAGAGTGGACACATGACATGACTCTAATGAAAAATACGACTAAAGCTTAATATTTAACAAAGAAACCGATAAAAGTGAATAAGCTTTTATTGCTAAGCCAGTGTGTGAATTGTAAACCTTACCCTGCGTTATAATCTAGGGCTTACTGCTAAAAGAATTGCTATTAAACATGACAGTGAGAAAACTTTTAATAGACTTACCAAGGTTAAGACTGGGTTCTGGGAAGTCTTGGTTCGAGGATATAAAAAACGATCCTCAAAGATCCGATCACAAATGTAGTTATTGTAAATTTCACAATCGGTTTTATCCTTTCTAAATACACACACAGCACAGTATATAAATGCACTAGAAATCGGAATAATATTAAATTGATTTCTATACTATTAGTGATTTTGATTTTTATACTATTAGCTTTACTATTAGTGAGTAGCGACCGCCATTATTGTTTATTGCGTATGTACGTAGCACATGGATTGTTTCCTTTGCATAGACTTAATACATAATTGTGCCCTCTAGTTCGTTAAAAGTAAGTCTTAGTTTACGTGCCCCACACGAAAGATGGCAGCACAAAAAGATATCAATTTGTTCTCAAAATAATGTTCTAAGTTGCACGCCCATGCTCCATACTATTCAGAAGATCCTTAATAAAATAATATAAA
Source organism: Parnassius smintheus behrii (assembly GCA_036936625.1). NCBI lineage: Eukaryota > Metazoa > Arthropoda > Insecta > Lepidoptera > Papilionidae > Parnassius > Parnassius smintheus. The sequence goes on from JAUPFT010000025.1 coordinate 1,356,083, forward strand.
TCGTCAAACGCTGATAACGGCTGGTAATTAATACTATAATCGGGATCTACTTCCAAATTTAATAAATTTATATCATCAACCAAAGTTACAAATTCTTTACGTAATTGATCGACGGCGCGAGCTTGTGATAAGAAACTATGCCGTGATTTTTCATCTGTTTTCGATGATAGTTGAAAGGTCTTATTTATTTGTGAGAAATACAATTGACGCTTAGCTTCTAACAATTTAATTTGCATAAGGCGTCTATCATTTCCTGCACCCTTTTCCGTCATTTTGAATATATTTATTAGAACACGATTATATTACCCCAAAGTGAGTAAAAGTATCTTTGTGGTTACGAATTAAATGAAAATTAATTTTCACGCGTGATTGAAGAAATATAAATGAGCAGGTTAGTTAATAAGTATTTAAGAATTTAACTGTATTTATAGTATATAAATATTGCAAACTCGACTAGAAATTCAAATCAGTTTTAATATATATATATATATATATATATATATATATATATATATATATATATATATATATATATATATATATATATATGTAATGCGCTGCATACGTTATGCACCTAAGAAAAGGTACGATATGGTATTAGATAAACTGCAAACCGGTTGTTGGCGCGACGCGGCCGCACGGCGGTGATTTCTACCCACTATGTAAATTAAATCGATCCGATTGAAATATTCACGGAGCGAGATGATAATAATAGGTAAGTAAATTAAATGCGACAGCTGTCTAAAAGTCGATGCGATTAATAAGAATGTTTCTTAGTAATAATCATATAAAATCGATTTTGTAAACGGCTGTATGCGATGCGGAAAATACTTCAAAATTAAGTAACATTTTACAAGTCAGCAACTAACAGTATAAAATAGTCGACATCAACGTAAGTATGCAGCAATAAGGTTCAGTATCAATTACGTCGCAGAGTCGAATCACAATCGGATTTACGTATTTAGTAATTCCAATCCAATTGTCATCCTGTGAGATGGACCATTTTTTGGTTGGAAATAGGAAATGGACTGTAATTTGCATAGACGCTGGCTGATTCTACTCTACACCGTTGACTAGGCAATATTACTAAGGTCGGACGTACCTGAATATACTCCTGCTCTCGTGTGCTTCTTCGGGGATCCCAGCTACACGGATTTCGGTCACTCACGATGATCCAATTCGGGTAGGAACTTGCGATTGCCCATATATTTGGGAGCGGCGTAAAACGTGCCCTCTTCTCACGGCGCGCGGCGTTGACATCAAGTTAATCACGTGACGAATAGATGTCCGTAACTTTAACGGACCAATAGTACGCAAGCATCACATCGACCCGCGAAATACACGGACATCCAAACCAAAGTAACATTGATGTAACGGTTGCGAGTATTCAGCGCAAATAAACGAACAAATTTCGGCTGTTTATTAAACTAGCCGAACCATAGTGCGTGCGGCGCGGCGGCGACGATTGAATGCGATATCAATAGAAGCCGCCGGCGCGAGTATCTTGACCTTGTACTTCCGAATAGCTGCAAAATTAGTTTGACAGGTCAGTATTCGACGTTTGATGATGCCGACAACAAAACGCCGCGCACTATCAAAATGCCGATGGTCAAAACTAGGGATGCACTGTTTCTTTTAATGGATATTATCATCCGCTATGTATGTTTATGATATTGTTCGTAATGCGCATAAGTCCAATTTTCCAATTTTTTTTTATATATTTTTTGCGTCTCATAGAGTCCCTAAGCGTATACCCGAACTCCTATACTCACTGAAACGACACTCATTCCTAACTGCAAGACGCAAGAGTCTCGCAGACTTAGTCTTGTTCTTGCTCAAATCTTGCACGGTCAGTCTTGGTCTTGGTCTTGCTAAAATTAGGCGGTCTTGTTCTTGGTCTTGCAAAATTGCAAGAACAAGACCAAGACCGATTTTGGGCAACACTACAAACGAGCATGCGGTTAACCTGGAATTTCAGGTGCGTTGAAAAGAAAGTTCTTGAAAGACCTAAGTCGTAATTAATCCAGAAAAAATCAGCGGTGGCAAATATATCACAAAATAAGCATTTAATCTAAATAAAAAATATTTAAAAAATACCTCAAAGCCTTAGAACTTAATGTTATTTCTTATCGGTGTAGATTTCACGTTCGTAAGAAATTCAAACAACCCTTAATTAAATGAAATACCTTTACTTTTGATTATTTTCAAATAAATAGAAATTGACATTTAAACTATTATCTGTCATCTGTCTATTACAGTCTATTAAAGTTAACTGTGAACATAGGCCCTCCCCATAGACTGCCTCCGGATTGTGCCACAGTTGCCAGACCTAACAGGCGGTACAGCAACCGCAGTATTGAAGCTTTTGATATTATTTTAGCAAAAATGCTGCTGTTCTTCTGTTTCAGTTTAGGGAAGATGTGGAGTAGGAGTTACCGTCACTACAAAAATGACATCGTTTTTATTTAAAAAAAAAACAACAACACAAGTAGCATCCAGATCTGTTACAATTATTTATAGGCCATACAAATAGTTCCGTATCCGTACGGGATTTGAACTCGCTGCCACCAGCGTCGCGATCCATTGTTTAGCCACTGCACCACGGAGCCGGCAAACGCTTTACCTGCCTGCGGTACCTGTGCTAAATTAACACTTTATTGTTGATTTATTTGTTGATTTACACATGACATTATTTTTATAGCTTGCCGTCTATGCAGCAATGGTGTCACGTGGAAACTGAAGAGTGGGATACGAAATTAGGGTCCTCCTGTTATGTGAAATGTAAGGCAAGTGCCCTTTATACATGGTTGAGCCCCGCTGCAGCTATATTATGCTCGCAGCATAAGTGGGTCATCTCGCGGTAGGACCACACTCTCGAAAAAAACCAACGTAAAATATCAACTTGATGCTGTTTCGTTTCTTGTGGTGAGTAGAAAACCGGAGATCGTTTTTACTGAAAACGAGGCATTTACTCTTGGTCTTCAGGGGTGACAACGTATTTATATTTTGATTCTAAACCGAGGATGGATGTAGATGTCTATCGTGGTATTAGCGTCGTCGAATTGTAAAATAAGTCCTTCACTACTAAGCATTATGAAAGCATTCGATTCTCATTTGCTTTTAAAGTTGAATCAACGCTAACTGTTAACATCTTTTTGAACTTTAAGTTTTATAAATTGAGCTTTCCAAAGCAAATTGTAGGGAATGTTTACTGCAATCTCTGTATATAAAAATCAATGTACGTTAGTCTCGCAAAAATTCGTAAATGGCTGGACCGATATTGTTGAAACTTTTGTGTGTATTTGAGTAGGTGCCTGGATGACTTAGATGTTGAATTACATTCGGTAGGTGGCGCTGTTGTCGAAATCCAGAACTAATCCATGCGAAGCCGGAGCCGATCGCTAGTGAATAATACAAATGCCAGTTAATTTATAGAACTTTGCCTAACCTTAAACAAATTCATCTACACGAATGTATCGTATGTGGCGTTTATTGTCTCTTTATTTTCTCTAACAAAACATAACATAAAGTTTTTAAAATTTATCATTCATATGTAAAATAAAAATAATATTTTATGATGTATAGTTAAAATGAAATAAAAATTAGCATTCGTCACACACAAAATAATTGTGACTGCAGTTTGTTAATTGTCAGGCGCCGAAGTTTAATGAACTGACAACTTTTATTAACCCTCTGCTACTGAGGTGCCTTTCTTGTAATTATTCTAGTGAGGAGTAGCCTGTCGGACGTATACTTTAGGTAAGGATTTTTCAAATTTTATTGTTAGTTATTGAAAATAAAACTGAATTTAGCAAAGGTTACATTATATTTCTTGAGCCATTGTAAAAACAGACCAATAAAACCATTGTTTTAAGAAAATGTTATTTATTACCGGAACCTTATGAATTATAGGAACATTTGTAATTTTCCTTTGACAATCAAGAAAAAGAATAAAATTAAAAGAAATAACAAAAAAAAAACATAACGTTGCCTTCTTCAAGCTTCAAAAAACAAAAAAAGACTTAAATTATAAAAATCCTTACAGTGGTATTTTTTTAATCAGTCTCAAAGTTCAGTCTTGCAGTCAACACAAATTTGCGAGGAGCACTGCAAACAAATATGTTTCGCACATATACAACAAACAAATCTTGTTTGTCGCTTCAATTTACTTGGGCAGATGCGACATAATTTTCGTGATGATATACTACTAGGCTCATTAGAAGACTCGGGTAAAGGTGGTGGGGGCAAGTCCTGACCTAGTACACGTCTCAAAGTCAATCGCAATTCTCTTGGGAGTTTTTCATTATAAACTCGCTGTTTTAATGCGGGTAATACTAGTTCTCTGGATAGATGCATAAGAAAATCTCCTCTTCTCAATTTCGCACCTTCACATTGACCATAAAGTACATATGCATTGATGCCAGCAATACGTAGTACTCTATAAAATATAGCTTGTGGCCAACGTCTCGTTTTACGACTGCAGGAATATATCGCACATTTTTTATCGATTTCGTCGACCCCGCCTTTTGTGTGATTATAATCGACTATTATGGTCGGTTTTCTAGTTTCTGTGTCCGTACTAGCACTATGGTGACAGCTAGAAATTAGTATGACGGCTTTATCTTTTTTTTGGGACAAAAGACAACAAAGTGAGGTCTTTTGTAAAACCATAAAGAGAACTTTCAACAGCTCTGTTTTTACTTGGCATAAACTCTGGAGGTATTTCTCGTTTGTTCTTTTTTAATGTTCCCAAATATGTCAGGCCTTTTTTCAATAGCATTTCGGCCAGAGGTATTGAGGTGAACCAATTGTCCGCTGTCGCATTACGATTGGTATTTTCAATGGGTTTTATAAGTCGCAACACAGACTGTGTAGGAACAGAAAGCTTTTTCTCAGCCTCCGGGAGATCTATACCATCAGAACCCTTGCCGTGGTAAATGTACGCGTTATATACGTAGGATTCCCGGGCGTCGCTCAAGACCATTATCTTGATCCCATATTTAGCGGGCTTTTTTGGCATGTAGATGACAAATTTGCAGCGACCTTTGAAGACTAATAGCATTTCATCAATGCAGGTGTATGGACCAGGTGTGTAATTTGCTTGACAATTTGCGATAAATTTATCAAAAAATCCAGAAACAGCAGCAAGAGGGTCAGTTTCTAAGCGCTCCTGTCGGTCATCAATATTGTCCAGCCTCAAGCAATTCAAAAGTGTGTTGAATCTATATTTAGACAAGACACATCTAAGTATTTTATGACCTGTTGCATCAGTCGCAAACAAATAGTTTGAATCAGCATCGTTACATTTAAATACTGAGGAATAGTATAATAATCCAAGTAAAGATCGAATTTATACAGCACTTGTATTTCTCAGCTCGTGTTTCGAATAATTAGAGAACTGGCGGCGGTAAACTTCAAGTTTTTTGTTTGTACAGGAAACTATTGTTTCTATCATATTGTCATCAAAAAGCTTCAGCCAGAGTGCTTCGTAACCGGGAAATCTCGTATGATCAGGGTTTTGTCTAGGTAAAGACACAATGTTACGAGCTAGTGTTCGCGATGTCCTTAAAAGGTCAGTAACTGACCAAACAAAACCATTTTTACCTCGATAACAATTGCGGTTTGAGTCAGGCGTATTAGTAGAACGATTTGTCCCTTCACTCGAAGTTTCAATTTCTATTTCTTCGACTTCTGAAATCTCACTCTCAACATGTTCTTCTTCTTCAATTGTAAAATTTTGGTCAGCTAGTTCGTCGTAAACATCACTAAACTCGTGCTCATTATCTTCTTCTAACCACTGTTCAAGCAATTTTCCTGTAAGATTTCTCTTCCTCGAATTACTGGTACTCGCTATCTTTATAGATAGAAACAAAAACATAGGTCATTAAAATTATATAGAAACATATTGCAAAGGTGATGAACGACAGATACTTTAAACATAACTATTTTACTGATGTGACGTATGTAAGACAGTAGGGTATTATAAATATTTTACTGACAATACGTATGACAGATCCATCACTTATTACTGACGTTACGTCCTGTAGACACCTGATAGCTTCAACTAGCCACGTGCGCACACTGCGGCTGCCGTCGCCGCACTAACGCGTAGGTGGCGCTCTCAGAGGAAGGTACTGAGCGAGACAGGAGATTATCGCGCGAAATGACGGAATGAGACAGACATATAAATTTTGCGGTGTCTGACGTACGTTACGTCAGTAGCAGAGGGTTAAAAATGTTACAACCTACTACGTCCCACTTCTGAGACTCAGGCTTTTAGGCCTCCCCTTATTTCTGAGAAGTTTTTTCAGAATACATCTATCCTCGATTAAAAACCAAAATGTGGATGCGTTGTCATCCCTGAGGACTAAAATAAAATGCCTTGTTACCAGTAAAAAATTCTCCGGTTCTCTACACTCAAACACGGCAACACTGAGCTGATTTTTTACGCTGGTAATTTGTTAGAGCGTGGTACTACGCTGATCGAGACGACCCGTTAGAACTGATCCATAAGTTACAGCGTGGTTATACAACTTGAAAAATCCCATCTCTATTTCCAATCTTAATCTTGGAGAGATGTAGATGTTTCTGGACCACATTATCAACTTACAATCAGGCGGACTGTGCGCTCGTTTCTCCCTCTATTGTTTATAGAATAAGTTTGCTTGGTTTATTTTTGATTAACAATATACTGCAGGCTTGATGTATTTTTATTTTATTTTATTAAGAAAACCAATAGCTTTACAAATTATATATCTTATAACTATGTTTTATGTAGTAATGCCAATAACCAGGTTTCCCTTAAATTAACAAAGGGCACTGTAACAATAAAACTTTGTTAGTGCTAAAGTTAACTATAAATATACTAAGGAATTCAAGGATGCCATCCACTTAAACCTATCAATATTACAGATAATTAAGTAAATACTCCAAACTATATGTATACATGTTTCCGAAATTAATATATAAATACCACCCACTATAGACATACACAGATATAATGACACAAGATAAAGACAAAAAGAAAAGAAAAGTTTATAGTATAACTTTTGTTTATTGAGGTTAAAATTAATAAGACTTTTTAATGATATCTGTCACCTTCTTTTTGAAAGTTAACTTACATGAGCGAAATAAGTCAACCTGGCTAAACTTTGCATTGTATGTTCGGGGTAACCTAACCATGACTGTAACTTAAAAGATCCGTAGTTAGTGCGACGTTGAGGCACATTTAATAGCGGATTGTGACGTGTTCGACGCCTAGGAGCGCAGAATGCTACTTTATGCAACAGATCTGAGCAGTCTACTCTGTCCCGAACAATATCAAATAGGAAGCAAACATCCAGTAAGTCCCGTCTTTCTTCCAAAGTTAATAGACTATTTTCGTGACAGTCTCGGGTATATGATTCGTACGACCGACGACGCCGGTACGAGATGTCTTAAAAAGATTTTTTGTATGCGCTAGAGACGTCCTTTATAGACCTTGTATTGAGGGGACCAAATCTCAAAGGGGACTCTAGCAGACTACGTACATATGTACAGTATACAACCTTCAATGAGCCTACATCCTTAAATGCCTTGCAGGCCCGCAAGACGAATCCCAGATTTTTATATGCCTTTTTTGTGACTAAGCCAATGTGATCAGTAAATAACATTTTGCTATCGAGGTAAACTCCCAGGTCACGAACCAAATTGACTCTTTCAATGTGTAGACCATTAAAATTATGTGTGTAAGATGGGGTACGCTTTGCAAGTGAAAGTTATGCACTGGCATTTTTTGGCATTTACTGTTATCTTATTAGTCATGTAATAATTATACAATACGTCAAGTTCCGCCTGTATCGTGTAACAGTCATTGATGTCATTTATTCTCAAAAATATCTTTTTATCATCCGCGTACAACAAATGTTTAGAGTGCATGAGACAATTAGGCAAGTCGTAAATGTACGCATTGTAGATAAGAGGTCCCAAGTGCGAACCTTGGGGGACACCGGAGGGTATTTCTGTGTAATCTGATCTGAATCCACCCACCACAACCGCCTGGGAACGTTTAGTTAGGTAAGATTCTATCCATCTTAGAAGATCCCCGTGTATGTCAAATTTCCCTAGTTTGTTTAAGAGTATGGAGTGATCTACCCGGTCAAACATCTTTTCAAAGTCCGTGTAGATTACGTTCACCTGCCCAACATTTTCCATATTACTAATCGCGTATTCTGAGAAACAAGCTAGGTTAGTGACAGTCGCTCGCTTTTTAAAGAAACCGTGTTGTTTCTCGGGTATTTGTTGTGCTATTATGGGGTAGATAATACTATAGATAATTTATTCTAAAACCTTGCTTAGTGTATTGTGTATTGAGATACCTCTATAATTTTCAACTCGGGTTTTAGAGCCTTTTTTATGAATGGGTACGATAAGAGCTTTTTCCATATTTCAGGAAAGACACCTTCCTTTAAAGAAGAATTGAAAATATATGCAATAGGCACAGCGAGAACTATTGCACATTTGACCCATAATATTGGGGGGATTCCATCGCAACCAGCACCTTTATTAATGTCTAAAGAGTTTAGATGATTTTCCACCAAACTATCAGATATGGTGAATTGAGATATAGAGTTTAAAGAGGCACTTTCTCCTGAACTGTGATGATCTCGAGTAGATGGGGTGCCGAATACGCAACGGAAAAAATCATTAAAGGCATTACAGATAGAATTTTCACCTGTATACCATATCTTTATACGTTAATCTTCTAGGGTAATTGGACACGCGTCGCAAGGATTTCAAATATGACCAGAAAATTTTGGGACTCTTTTTTAGCGCACTTTCAATATTAGCAACGTATGTATCGTAGCACGACCGTTGCACACGTTTTTGTATGTCGCGTAATAAACAAAATTCATCATAATCTAGCTTATTGTGATTTTTTTCCAGCGCTTGTTTGCTTTAAGCTTTTCTTTGATGATTTTAATAAGGGCCGGACTGTACCATACAATGATGTATAAACTTATAGATACGTTGTCCGCACTCTAAAATGGCAACATGAAATGAAGCCAATTGGCCACATCGCGCTTAGGCACGCACCAACCTGTCGCGCGACGCTACGTTTGTTTTTAATTTATTATATCGTGATTCGTGTGTGTAAACCTGTGCAAAACATAAAGAAAACATGCCGTCGTGTGTTTTCAGACGATGTACAAATTATACCCCAAAAGTTAAAGACAAAAATGTGTCATTTCATGCGTAAGTTCACAAAACTACCTATTTTCATTTCATTTTATTCGACGACGCCGTCTAATGGCGGCCGGTACATGCAGCTAGTAGTCACGTGCCGTTAGGGGAGGTTGGGATACTATCACACTAGTGTTTTTTTTTTGATAGAATTTATAATATTGTTTGAATATAATATGTACTTGTTATGTCATGAATATTAACTATCGTTTTCCTTTTTGTTTTAGATTGCCTAGAGGTGGGCTACTAAAATAAAAGTGGCTTAACATAATAAGGGTTCAAAGACGTGAAAACGATTGGCTACCAACGCCCTATACTAAAGTTTGCTCAAAGCATTTCTCAGCTAGCGATATATATGTGACGGAGAAAAATTATCGAAGAATAAAGACTGCAGTTCCTATTATTATGGTAAAATTATACGTCATTTTTAAACTGAGCTTTCAGCTTTATAAATTGAGCTTTCCAAAGCAAATTGTAGGGAATGTTTACTGCAATCTCTGTATATAAAAATCAATGTACGTTAGTCTCGCAAAAATTCGTAAATGGCTGGACCGATATTGTTGAAACTTTTGTGTGTATTTGAGTAGGTGCCTGGATGACTTAGATGTTGAATTACATTCGGTAGGTGGCGCTGTTGTCGAAATCCAGAACTAATCCATGCGAAGCCGGAGCCGATCGCTAGTGAATAATACAAATGCCAGTTAATTTATAGAACTTTGCCTAACCTTAAACAAATTCATCTACACGAATGTATCGTATGTGGCGTTTATTGTCTCTTTATTTTCTCTAACAAAACATAACATAAAGTTTTTAAAATTTATCATTCATATGTAAAATAAAAATAATATTTTATGATGTATAGTTAAAATGAAATAAAAATTAGCATTCGTCACACACAAAATAATTGTGACTGCAGTTTGTTAATTGTCAGGCGCCGAAGTTTAATGAACTGACAACTTTTATTAACCCTCTGCTACTGAGGTGCCTTTCTTGTAATTATTCTAGTGAGGAGTAGCCTGTCGGACGTATACTTTAGGTAAGGATTTTTCAAATTTTATTGTTAGTTATTGAAAATAAAACTGAATTTAGCAAAGGTTACATTATATTTCTTGAGCCATTGTAAAAACAGACCAATAAAACCATTGTTTTAAGAAAATGTTATTTATTACCGGAACCTTATGAATTATAGGAACATTTGTAATTTTCCTTTGACAATCAAGAAAAAGAATAAAATTAAAAGAAATAACAAAAAAAAAAAACATAACGTTGCCTTCTTCAAGCTTCAAAAAACAAAAAAAGACTTAAATTATAAAAATCCTTACAGTGGTATTTTTTTAATCAGTCTCAAAGTTCAGTCTTGCAGTCAACACAAATTTGCGAGGAGCACTGCAAACAAATATGTTTCGCACATATACAACAAACAAATCTTGTTTGTCGCTTCAATTTACTTGGGCAGATGCGACATAATTTTCGTGATGATATACTACTAGGCTCATTAGAAGACTCGGGTAAAGGTGGTGGGGGCAAGTCCTGACCTAGTACACGTCTCAAAGTCAATCGCAATTCTCTTGGGAGTTTTTCATTATAAACTCGCTGTTTTAATGCGGGTAATACTAGTTCTCTGGATAGATGCATAAGAAAATCTCCTCTTCTCAATTTCGCACCTTCACATTGACCATAAAGTACATATGCATTGATGCCAGCAATACGTAGTACTCTATAAAATATAGCTTGTGGCCAACGTCTCGTTTTACGACTGCAGGAATATATCGCACATTTTTTATCGATTTCGTCGACCCCGCCTTTTGTGTGATTATAATCGACTATTATGGTCGGTTTTCTAGTTTCTGTGTCCGTACTAGCACTATGGTGACAGCTAGAAATTAGTATGACGGCTTTATCTTTTTTTTGGGACAAAAGACAACAAAGTGAGGTCTTTTGTAAAACCATAAAGAGAACTTTCAACAGCTCTGTTTTTACTTGGCATAAACTCTGGAGGTATTTCTCGTTTGTTCTTTTTTAATGTTCCCAAATATGTCAGGCCTTTTTTCAATAGCATTTCGGCCAGAGGTATTGAGGTGAACCAATTGTCCGCTGTCGCATTACGATTGGTATTTTCAATGGGTTTTATTAAAGTCGCAACACAGACTGTGTAGGAACAGAAAGCTTTTTCTCAGCCTCCGGGAGATCTATACCATCAGAACCCTTGCCGTGGTAAATGTACGCGTTATATACGTAGGATTCCCGGGCGTCGCTCAAGACCATTATCTTGATCCCATATTTAGCGGGCTTTTTTGGCATGTAGATGACAAATTTGCAGCGACCTTTGAAGACTAATAGCATTTCATCAATGCAGGTGTATGGACCAGGTGTGTAATTTGCTTGACAATTTGCGATAAATTTATCAAAAAATCCAGAAACAGCAGCAAGAGGGTCAGTTTCTAAGCGCTCCTGTCGGTCATCAATATTGTCCAGCCTCAAGCAATTCAAAAGTGTGTTGAATCTATATTTAGACAAGACACATCTAAGTATTTTATGACCTGTTGCATCAGTCGCAAACAAATAGTTTGAATCAGCATCGTTACATTTAAATACTGAGGAATAGTATAATAATCCAAGTAAAGATCGAATTTATACAGCACTTGTATTTCTCAGCTCGTGTTTCGAATAATTAGAGAACTGGCGGCGGTAAACTTCAAGTTTTTTGTTTGTACAGGAAACTATTGTTTCTATCATATTGTCATCAAAAAGCTTCAGCCAGAGTGCTTCGTAACCGGGAAATCTCGTATGATCAGGGTTTTGTCTAGGTAAAGACACAATGTTACGAGCTAGTGTTCGCGATGTCCTTAAAAGGTCAGTAACTGACCAAACAAAACCATTTTTACCTCGATAACAATTGCGGTTTGAGTCAGGCGTATTAGTAGAACGATTTGTCCCTTCACTCGAAGTTTCAATTTCTATTTCTTCGACTTCTGAAATCTCACTCTCAACATGTTCTTCTTCTTCAATTGTAAAATTTTGGTCAGCTAGTTCGTCGTAAACATCACTAAACTCGTGCTCATTATCTTCTTCTAACCACTGTTCAAGCAATTTTCCTGTAAGATTTCTCTTCCTCGAATTACTGGTACTCGCTATCTTTATAGATAGAAACAAAAACATAGGTCATTAAAATTATATAGAAACATATTGCAAAGGTGATGAACGACAGATACTTTAAACATAACTATTTTACTGATGTGACGTATGTAAGACAGTAGGGTATTATAAATATTTTACTGACAATACGTATGACAGATCCATCACTTATTACTGACGTTACGTCCTGTAGACACCTGATAGCTTCAACTAGCCACGTGCGCACACTGCGGCTGCCGTCGCCGCACTAACGCGTAGGTGGCGCTCTCAGAGGAAGGTACTGAGCGAGACAGGAGATTATCGCGCGAAATGACGGAATGAGACAGACATATAAATTTTGCGGTGTCTGACGTACGTTACGTCAGTAGCAGAGGGTTAAAAATGTTACAACCTACTACGTCCCACTTCTGAGACTCAGGCTTTTAGGCCTCCCCTTATTTCTGAGAAGTTTTTTCAGAATACATCTATCCTCGATTAAAAACCAAAATGTGGATGCGTTGTCATCCCTGAGGACTAAAATAAAATGCCTTGTTACCAGTAAAAAATTCTCCGGTTCTCTACACTCAAACACGGCAACACTGAGCTGATTTTTTACGCTGGTAATTTGTTAGAGCGTGGTACTACGCTGATCGAGACGACCCGTTAGAACTGATCCATAAGTTACAGCGTGGTTATACAACTTGAAAAATCCCATCTCTATTTCCAATCTTAATCTTGGAGAGATGTAGATGTTTCTGGACCACATTATCAACTTACAATCAGGCGGACTGTGCGCTCGTTTCTCCCTCTATTGTTTATAGAATAAGTTTGCTTGGTTTATTTTTGATTAACAATATACTGCAGGCTTGATGTATTTTTATTTTATTTTATTAAGAAAACCAATAGCTTTACAAATTATATATCTTATAACTATGTTTTATGTAGTAATGCCAATAACCAGGTTTCCCTTAAATTAACAAAGGGCACTGTAACAATAAAACTTTGTTAGTGCTAAAGTTAACTATAAATATACTAAGGAATTCAAGGATGCCATCCACTTAAACCTATCAATATTACAGATAATTAAGTAAATACTCCAAACTATATGTATACATGTTTCCGAAATTAATATATAAATACCACCCACTATAGACATACACAGATATAATGACACAAGATAAAGACAAAAAGAAAAGAAAAGTTTATAGTATAACTTTTGTTTATTGAGGTTAAAATTAATAAGACTTTTTAATGATATCTGTCACCTTCTTTTTGAAAGTTAACTTACATGAGCGAAATAAGTCAACCTGGCTAAACTTTGCATTGTATGTTCGGGGTAACCTAACCATGACTGTAACTTAAAAGATCCGTAGTTAGTGCGACGTTGAGGCACATTTAATAGCGGATTGTGACGTGTTCGACGCCTAGGAGCGCAGAATGCTACTTTATGCAACAGATCTGAGCAGTCTACTCTGTCCCGAACAATATCAAATAGGAAGCAAACATCCAGTAAGTCCCGTCTTTCTTCCAAAGTTAATAGACTATTTTCGTGACAGTCTCGGGTATATGATTCGTACGACCGACGACGCCGGTACGAGATGTCTTAAAAAGATTTTTTGTATGCGCTAGAGACGTCCTTTATAGACCTTGTATTGAGGGGACCAAATCTCAAAGGGGACTCTAGCAGACTACGTACATATGTACAGTATACAACCTTCAATGAGCCTACATCCTTAAATGCCTTGCAGGCCCGCAAGACGAATCCCAGATTTTTATATGCCTTTTTTGTGACTAAGCCAATGTGATCAGTAAATAACATTTTGCTATCGAGGTAAACTCCCAGGTCACGAACCAAATTGACTCTTTCAATGTGTAGACCATTAAAATTATGTGTGTAAGATGGGGTACGCTTTGCAAGTGAAAGTTATGCACTGGCATTTTTTGGCATTTACTGTTATCTTATTAGTCATGTAATAATTATACAATACGTCAAGTTCCGCCTGTATCGTGTAACAGTCATTGATGTCATTTATTCTCAAAAATATCTTTTTATCATCCGCGTACAACAAATGTTTAGAGTGCATGAGACAATTAGGCAAGTCGTAAATGTACGCATTGTAGATAAGAGGTCCCAAGTGCGAACCTTGGGGGACACCGGAGGGTATTTCTGTGTAATCTGATCTGAATCCACCCACCACAACCGCCTGGGAACGTTTAGTTAGGTAAGATTCTATCCATCTTAGAAGATCCCCGTGTATGTCAAATTTCCCTAGTTTGTTTAAGAGTATGGAGTGATCTACCCGGTCAAACATCTTTTCAAAGTCCGTGTAGATTACGTTCACCTGCCCAACATTTTCCATATTACTAATCGCGTATTCTGAGAAACAAGCTAGGTTAGTGACAGTCGCTCGCTTTTTAAAGAAACCGTGTTGTTTCTCGGGTATTTGTTGTGCTATTATGGGGTAGATAATACTATAGATAATTTATTCTAAAACCTTGCTTAGTGTATTGTGTATTGAGATACCTCTATAATTTTCAACTCGGGTTTTAGAGCCTTTTTTATGAATGGGTACGATAAGAGCTTTTTCCATATTTCAGGAAAGACACCTTCCTTTAAAGAAGAATTGAAAATATATGCAATAGGCACAGCGAGAACTATTGCACATTTGACCCATAATATTGGGGGGATTCCATCGCAACCAGCACCTTTATTAATGTCTAAAGAGTTTAGATGATTTTCCACCAAACTATCAGATATGGTGAATTGAGATATAGAGTTTAAAGAGGCACTTTCTCCTGAACTGTGATGATCTCGAGTAGATGGGGTGCCGAATACGCAACGGAAAAAATCATTAAAGGCATTACAGATAGAATTTTCACCTGTATACCATATCTTTATACGTTAATCTTCTAGGGTAATTGGACACGCGTCGCAAGGATTTCAAATATGACCAGAAAATTTTGGGACTCTTTTTTAGCGCACTTTCAATATTAGCAACGTATGTATCGTAGCACGACCGTTGCACACGTTTTTGTATGTCGCGTAATAAACAAAATTCATCATAATCTAGCTTATTGTGATTTTTTTCCAGCGCTTGTTTGCTTTAAGCTTTTCTTTGATGATTTTAATAAGGGCCGGACTGTACCATACAATGATGTATAAACTTATAGATACGTTGTCCGCACTCTAAAATGGCAACATGAAATGAAGCCAATTGGCCACATCGCGCTTAGGCACGCACCAACCTGTCGCGCGACGCTACGTTTGTTTTTAATTTATTATATCGTGATTCGTGTGTGTAAACCTGTGCAAAACATAAAGAAAACATGCCGTCGTGTGTTTTCAGACGATGTACAAATTATACCCCAAAAGTTAAAGACAAAAATGTGTCATTTCATGCGTAAGTTCACAAAACTACCTATTTTCATTTCATTTTATTCGACGACGCCGTCTAATGGCGGCCGGTACATGCAGCTAGTAGTCACGTGCCGTTAGGGGAGGTTGGGATACTATCACACTAGTGTTTTTTTTTTGATAGAATTTATAATATTGTTTGAATATAATATGTACTTGTTATGTCATGAATATTAACTATCGTTTTCCTTTTTGTTTTAGATTGCCTAGAGGTGGGCTACTAAAATAAAAGTGGCTTAACATAATAAGGGTTCAAAGACGTGAAAACGATTGGCTACCAACGCCCTATACTAAAGTTTGCTCAAAGCATTTCTCAGCTAGCGATATATATGTGACGGAGAAAAATTATCGAAGAATAAAGACTGCAGTTCCTATTATTATGGTAAAATTATACGTCATTTTTAAACACATTATGTATTGGTTTTCATGAAGTAACCGGATTTTTTATACTTTTTTTTAGCACGAAGAAAAAAATATTATTTCATCACCAAGAAGTTTGGAACATGTTCGTGTCAGAAGAAGGTTCAATTTTTGAAACGCCAAGGAAAGTTTCCTTAAAAAAACGCAAGTTACAGTTTAAGAATTATAATTTAGTAAAAAAAGTAAAAGGCTAAAAGAAAAATGCAATAACTTAAAACAATTAGTTTCTGAGCTCCAGAAAAATTTTTTTTTTACTGTTGACCAGATCAATGAACTGTATCTTAAAGCCGAAACAGTAGAATTTATAAATAGACTGACTCAAAAGAGCAACATTAAGGGCTATTGTCAAAAATATACCCCAGCGTTAAGAAAATTTGCAGTCACCCTGCACTATTCCGTAGTTGCGCTGTAGCATCCTCGTGTCATAGGAAAGTGGTACGAAAACAGCTCGGGTGATCCTGGGTTTAATAAACAAGCGTTAGATGTTTTAGAAAAGAAACATAAACATAGTGGCCAGCGAATATTGTGCACGTTTTTTTTTGCATTGCAGACGAGATGGCTCTTCGTCACCAAACTACGTGGACAAGAAAAAAGACTGCAGGTGTCGTGGACTTTGGTGCTGGATCAGCAAAATCGTGTGAAATAGCGACTCAAGCATATGTTTTTATATTAGTATGTATGAACGAAAGTTGGAAAATCCCAGTAGCATATTTTCTTGTTAACGGACTGTCAGCTGAAACTCGGGCAAATTTACTGAAACATGTCTAAGTGAATGCTACCGTGTGGGAGTTGACATTGTAGCCATAACATTTGACGGCCGTGCATCTAATATAAATGCAGCTAATTTATTAAGTTGTAATCTTAAACAACCATCACAACTTAAAACAACATTCAGACACCCGGAATGTGATTTAGATGTTGCAATTATGTTTGACCCTTGTCACATGATTAAATTAGTAAGAAATTCATTTGAATCTAAAAGACAATTATTTGACGGGAGTGGAAGGACGATTCGCTGGCGGTTATTAGAATATTTAGTTAAGCTTTAAAAAAATGTTGAACTTAATTTTGCTAACAAAATCACCCCTCGTCACATTTATTTTAGAAATGAAGTGATGAAAGTCAAATTGGAAACACAAATCATGAGCATGAGTGCAAATGCTCTCAAATTGTGTGACGAGATTTTAACATCTTCCCTTTTCGTGGACACTAAAGGGACGGTAGATTTTACAGAAATTTTTAATAATTTATTTGATTATATTAACTCCAAATCATCCGATTTGTACGGCATGAAAAAACCACTTTCTCATAAAAACGCCAATGCCAAACGAAAAAGCGAAACTTTATTTATTGAATCTTTACATTTTTTATTAAATATAGACGCGAGGTTAGTAAACGAATCACCATAAAAATAATTAAGAAAAAAATTGTAGAATCTAAAAATAAAACAGGCTTTTTAGGCTTTCTCATTTGTATAGAAAGTTTAAAACATCTATAAGGTAATGGAACCAATTATGGACAGTTTTAGAAAATGTTTGCGGATAATATAACACTGCCAACCACTTTTAATGAAATTAAATATTTTGATATGAAAAAATAAAAGAATGGTTTCTTGGAAATTGTTTTTAATAAAGAAAAATATAATATAAGGTTATAATATGTTTCAAAAAAAAGTTAAATCAAAGTCACTCCTAATCACTAGTGATGTACAGGCAAAATTTAATTATGGATACCCATTAATGGACAATCTCCAGTAATGAACGTCTAGTAATGAACACATAGAGACAACAAATAATAATAATAAAGGTAAGCTGTTTCTTTAAATCACTAGACAATGTTTGCCTTACTTACTTTGGAATGTTCAATACAAATGATAAGACTAGTAAGTATTAAACTTTGAGAAACAAAATTGGTACTAGCAGAAATAAAATGCACAAATTAGTACTACTTAACATTAGTAAGTGCTCTTACAATATATCTTCATACCATCGAAATCAGTCAGTGGTGGTTTAAACAAACAACAACAATAATTTTAGTAGTCATAGATATAAAACTTTAAAAGACGAAAACAATAAAATTACCTATACAATATAGCTTACTTAAGTTAGATAAATTACACATAATAACCGACATAAGTATCTAATGAATATTAGACGCACCTCCTAATAATCATTAAATCTTTGTCTCTGGTATGTATCTCAAATCTACGTCATGTATATATCAGGTAAAAATTTATTCATCTCTGCAACTTTAAAGAATCCTCTATTATTTTGTTTTATAGGGGCTCTAATTATTTCAATAATGTCACTCAATTTATACCAGATTTTATCTGCTCTGTCTGGCCATCTGAAAGTGTTCCCAGTTGACAGTACCATTGTACTAATTTCGTACATTCCTCTATCTTTGCGTTCAATTTTACCCGGGAAATATTCACCTTCATATGTAACTATTACATAACAATCTATTTTTAAATCTTTTGTAGAAACTTTACTCCTAGAAGATGCCAGTGAACTTAAAGGCATATTTTCAAGATCCGATCCAGGGTGCGAAAGAGGTCTTTGACTCTTTTTTTGTGGCCTTTTATGAAAAGCATGTTTCAGTCTTCGTTTTTCAGTCACCATTTTATTTTCGCCTTCCGTATTCTCTACAATTGAATCACTATCTTCATTCCATTCGCTGTCACCACTTTCAGCATAATCAATTTCTAAGTCGGTGTTTTCTGACGATGAAGATTTCTGTACCTTTTTCATTTTTCCTTTAACCTTTTCTTATTTTTATTTTCTTCAAAGATTTTTTCTTTTAAAACTTTTTTTTCTGCTCTCACCTTGGCTCTGTTTTCTTTTTCATCTTGTAGTCTACGTCTTTCTGCTTCTTTCTTTTCATGGTACACCTTCCACGCCTTACTTGTAATCGCCGATGGTAACTTTTCTTTCTTATTCTTGTTTTTCTTCTTGTCCTCAATTACGGGTCAAAAAAGACTTTTTTTAAAAGGGGACGGTACTGCAACACCCAATACATCGCTTAATGTATTTTTCGTGGGTGTACAATGTTGCATTTCTGGTTCGGTACACTGAGTGATAGGTGTAGGGTGAGGATAAGGAGGCTCAACATCTAATAAATCACTATTATATCGACCTGGTATAGAATCCTTATTCGAATCAATGGTCAACTCAGGTTGTTCTGATTCCATAATAATATCATAATCTTTCTCTGACTCTGCGGTAGATGTAGCTGGTATTGTGTTATTGAATTGGTCACTATTTATATGCAATTTTGAGTCGACGTCTGTCGTAGAATGTGTAGCACTTTGTAAATTAACAGTAAACATTGTGGTAGGAGAACTGGCATCGATCGGCATTTCCACAGAAAGCTCTTCAAGTGCTCCAGAGAATGGTAGCAACTCATTTAATAGAATTTTGGATTCAGGGTTAGTAGCAGAAAAGGTAGTCTGAGTAGCTCTCGTTTCTACGAATTGTTGATCTATTTGTTCTGATCGGGTCTGTGGCGGAATCTCAATGAATTCGCCACTATTTATAGGCAATTCCGAGTCAATGTCGATCGTAATGTGTTGGGCACTGTGTGATTCAACAGTACACATTGTGGGAGGAGAATTGTCAGCTATCGGTATTTCAACAGGGAGCACTTCAACTGCCCCAGAGCATGACGAAAACTCATTTAAAAGAACTTCCGATTCAGGATTGTTAGCATAATACGTGGTTTGAGTGGCTGTTGCTTCTGCGAAGTGTAGATCTATTTCTTTTGATCTGGACTGCGATGGAAGCTCAATATGGCATAAGTGTTTATACTTAGCCCATAAAATATAGAGTCCTATGTCCTCAGCAGGTAATTCGTTTTCTAAATCGTTTCTCCGCAGAAAGAAATATTTCTTGAACGTATTTAATTTTTGTTCAGAAAATAGTTTCACGATTTCTGCCTCCAACATCCGTAGAAACTCCACATTTTGCGACGAAGCATTTTGAGCTTCCGTGATTTCTGCTGATCGATTTTTTGAGTTGAGCTTATTAAAATCAATATATTCCGGTCCAAATGGACATATGCCGCCAGCTCGAAAACCATTACTAATACAATCTTTAGTAATTTCATCTAAAGCGCTTTTCAGTATAGGTGCAAAACAAGTTTTTGAAACCTCTTGACCGGGATGTTCAGTCCTCCATTTAGTGATCTGCCTCTTCCAAAATACTTTTAATGGTCGGAAGACAGCAATGTCCATCGGCTGCAATATATGCGTACTATTTGGATACAAAGCAATCAATTCTATTCCATTTTTTGCACAGAAGTCTGAAAGATGTGTCGCCAAATGTGATCCGTGGCCATCCAAAAAGAATAAGACTGGTAGCTCGATTTTTTTCTCGATCAACCATGGGTGGAATATATTTGTGAAATACTCATAAAAAGTCTCGCTACACATCCACCCTGATTCTGATCTCCCAATCCCCCAAGTATCAGGTACGCTATCAGATATAGGTTTTGGCACACGCTCATAAGCAAACACTATCATAGGAGGTGCTATTTGACCAGCAGCATTTGCAGTTAGTAAAACAGTCAAGTTTTCTTTCTCATTACCAGATGCGGTATACACATTCTTATCACCCCGTCTTACTAAGACACGACCAGATTTCGGTGATAAAAAGAATGCACTTTCGTCTGCATTAAATATCCTGCTAGGTTGTTTCAGCAAATGCTCAAGGTTTTGCTCCTGAAGGTAATTTTTGATCTCAGTAAACCATGATTTGATTTGTTTTTCAGTGACATTATCACGTGATGTTATTAGATTTTGTGCAGTTCGTTCCGAAATCTCAGGATGTCTTTTAAGAAATGCTTGGTACCACGTCTTTCCAGGGCGATTGTTAGTAAAAGGTGTTTTCCTGTTGTCCTTAATTATTATTTGTTGGACACTGTCCAGTAACTGTTCTCGTGATATAGGAAAATGTCGATCGGCTAGTGCAAAAAGCCATTGTACTAATATTTGCTCTTCTTGAACCGTAAGAATTGTAGCTGGGCCCATTGAACAAACCGCAGGGCTTATCCCCGTTACCTTATTTCTAAGCGTGATACGAGGTACACCATATTTAGATGCTGCTGCACTCACTGCTTCTTCTCTCTTGACCGCCTCTATGGCACGACGCATTTGTTCTGGCGTATATTTTCTTTTGGGCGCCATGGCTAGTAACGAAAACCACAAAATTAGAATTTTATTTGAAATCCATTAATAAACAGCCAATGTTGGACATCCATGTCCATGACTGGAATGCATCCATGTTATAGTACCATAAATAGAATATACCCAAAAGATGGTACAACAAACGTAAAACGAAGGCAATTGCTATGAAAACATGGTTACTCAATCATGGACATTTTGTCCGTAACTAGTTCTAGTTGAAAAGCAATATCCAGTTATGAACATTCATATTTAACAAAATATGCAAAAACCTTTAAATAGTTTTAGGTTAATTTCGTACCTACAATATTCCTATGAAATAAACTATTCAATATAATAACGAATTATTCTAAAGATTTTCCAGAAATATCTCAAAATATCTACTCACCTCACTAAAGAATTTCGTTAGAAATAATCAAATCGGGAAATCACTCTGCACAGTGCTATTTAAACTGCGACAATTTTGCAACGAAATGACAGAATAAACTGAAATCGCTACAGTTGACAGCTTGACATAATTAGTCTATAGTTCAATGTTGCCATTTGGAAAATATGTTAAATTATTCTTATTTCTTTCATTTTTCCAAGCGTGTGTCCATTACCATTACTGGTGACATTACCTTACACAACTTTTAGTCGAAGGACAACGTTTGCGATACATCGCAACTTACAGGTTGTCTCAAGATCACATTGAAATGTTGTTCGGTGCTATCAGGCGACATGGAGGTTATAACAATAATCCAAACGTTATCCTGTTTAAGGGAATTTTCAAAAAAATCCTTCAACACCTGGAAATGAAATCTTCGTGTTTAAGAAACTGCCTGCCATTAGAAGACATAACTGTATTAACGTGTTCGTCTGCAGTTCACAACATTAATTCTACAGTAAGTAGAAGAACTATGGATGAGGAGATTGACTCTATCGAGAATGACATTGAGTTAATAAATGCAACTGCTGTAGAAAATGCTATTAACACAAATGTCGAAGTGTTTTCGACAATGTTAAATCAAGAAAACATTAAAAAACCACTGAACAGATTATCGGTTATATTTCAGGATGGGTATCCAGAAAACTGGTTTCAGTATTGAAATGTTCGACATGCACAGATAGTCTGTATTGTAATAACAAATTGTGGTTTCATAAATTGATTATTTTAAAAAATATTGGTGGACTATGTTTCCCGAGTGAGGATGTATTCCAAATCTGTCTGAAGTCAGAATCTATAATTAACAACCACATTACAGAAATGAACGAATTATCCTTCCCGATCACAAAGATATCCAAATTTTAAAAAACCGTATTTTAAAGTCGTTTATCAAATCCAATGACGTATTTGGTTCTTTACATCTACATTCTTTAGAGCAACATCCCACATTCGATCATAGAGTGCACCTTATTCGCGCGGTCACTGAGAAATTTATCAATGTTCGCCTACATTTCGCACACAAAAGCTCTGAATCAAATTATAAGAGGCTAAAAAGAAATAAATTAAGTTTGTTTGAAGGGATTTAAAAATATGTATCTGCAACATAAGTCGATAATATACGACTTCGATTACTGTACTGTTCGATTGCCTATCAGAATGTTAATGTTTTTTCATTATTAAATAAAAGTTTTTTTTTATGTTTATAAAGATATTTTGTTTTATTTTTTTAAATTTAATATGTAACAATAATTAATTAATTACTGTTGCGGAATACAGCATTCATATTTTAAAGATTAATATTTTTATTACTTTATTCGTAAAGTAGGTAATACGTTACACGGTATATCAACTATTTTATAAACTCTAGAAAATTTAATGTCCTTTTTTCCCCATATGCCTCTGATAGCTACGTCCCTCATGCGCTCGACCAATGAGCAACTGAAGATGTTATTTGTCTCCCTCCAGCAACAGGCATCCCGCCGTACGGTGTCATATTTTCTTTCTCTTTCTTCATGCGTATAAGTAGTTCTAGTATTTTCGCCGTTTTTAAGCGCCGCCATGTTCGTTGGTCATTGGTACCATACAGGATATTTGTGATTTTTAGAATAGTACCCGGTTGACCGAGCTTTGCTCGGTATTTTTCGCTCGTTTTTTTAATTCGTGTGTTTTGGAAATTATATTGAGATACAAATTATGAAACAGATATATATACAAGAATTGCTCGTTCAAAGGTATAGAATTTATTACTGAATGGAATATGGTTGTGAATTATGTTATTTTATAGTTGTATAAAAAAAGGAAGTAAATATAATACTTTAACGAGATTG
Source organism: Parnassius smintheus behrii (assembly GCA_036936625.1). Lineage (NCBI taxonomy): Eukaryota > Metazoa > Arthropoda > Insecta > Lepidoptera > Papilionidae > Parnassius > Parnassius smintheus. The sequence continues at coordinate 1,379,686 of JAUPFT010000025.1, forward strand.
TTGCCGGCGCGAGCAAGAGGTCTCGGTTGTTTAAGTTTGTTATATATCGAAGTGAATAAAGGTTTATCACTAAAAAAGGGTGCGAGTTTCTGTGATTTGTTATAATGGTATTCTATTAATGTTCTATTTGGGTTTTGGTAATTTAGTTTTTTATCTAAAATATTACTTAGTAATTCAGATACGAGTAAGTAAATTTTCGCGTAGTAATTGTAAACAGTTAATGTGCTATTGCAAATAGTATTTCTGCAATAATAATAATCAGCCATAATACTGCAAGCAAATGTTAATCGTATTACGTGTACGCGAATAATTTTCATATATAATGATATTTTTATCAACCAGCTCGCGATACTCGTCCTCAGTCGACGCACAATAATTGCGCGAATGGTTTGTACATTAGCCATGAGCTCGTAATTAGTAGATGACACAGAGTAATACAGTTCATAGAGGTAACAATAACAATGTAAATGAGTCGTTATGATAACATTCTTGAATTCATATAACATAAGATTATAAATAACAAGAATATAAAAAAAGTTATTTAAATTTGAAAAAACTGGGTATGAAAGTTAAAAATAGGGCACTAAATATTATTTAAACGCTAATCTTCACACAATCTTCCTTAAATCCTCTTCTGTGGCTGTATCTGCTTTGCGAACAAAAATTCATCCGTTTTTTGTCCAGGTGTAGAGGAATTCGCGTTTTTAGCAGTTTTTTTGGTTTTCTTTAAAAGTTGTTTATATTGCACAGTCAGGTGTTCGTTTATAAATATGTATATAAATAGGTCTACAAGCGCCTTTTAGGTTAATATCAGTTGCGGTAACGCGGCGCTTACGCGGTGCGGATATCAGATTGTCTTTCAGCGAACTTGACCGTAACTTTGCCACTATAACTCTGGCTCTGCCTTGGAGTTTTGTTTTTGGTGTTACTCTGTTTGCATGAATAATATCGTTATGCTCCAACGGGACTCCAAATTGATTTCCCAAGGCTATGATTATATTCGTTAGGTTCTCGCATTTATCCTCAGGGAGATCAACTATTTCTAAATTCACAACACGCTCCATTTGTTTTCTGCTGCAGTTTTCAATTCAATAATTTCACGGCGCATTTCCTCAACATTTTTGTTTGTGTACTGTATACTTTTTTTATAGTGTCACGCTCATCCGATGTAAATTGTGTCGATTCCTTAAGAGATATCATCTCCTTTTCCAGAATAGCTCGTTTTTTATGTAAATCTTGAATATTTGTGTTTATCTTGCGGTAATCCTTGAATGCAGTTAATATCTGATTTCCTCCCCATAATGGTATCATTGAGTTTGGATATATCTTGTTTCACGACGGTGTTTATGCTGTCATTGATTTGGGATATTTTGTCATCAAATTCAATTTTCATAGTGTCCATTTTGGACAATATGGACTCTGTGAATACCCTAAAAGCATCCGACACATCCTCATCGTATTTACGCTTACGAAGCGTTACTCCCATTTCGAGTAGGTCTGGATCACTATCGTAGCGTTTTGTTGGTGAGCAATACATGGCTGTGTAGTCTAAGCTCGTTACTACTCTGCGCAAGTGATCTCGATAATAGGGGCTACACACGATCACTTTTAACTGTCAGTTTTGACTGACCAGTTTTAACTGACAGTGAAAACTGAGTGTGTGTACGATGAAAACTGTCAGTTTTTTTATTATCAGTTAAAACTGATGATATATTGTTGATACATATTTTTTATAATGATTTCTTATATTTACGCGAACACTACACATGATTAAAACTACTTTTACGGATTTTATCGCGTTTATTTTTACTTTTTATTTTTAAATCCTCGCGAAAGAACACCGATTCCTACCAAGGATGATACGTGAGGCTATTGAAATTAAAAAACATCCTAATTTCAATAGAGAAGGAGGCTGGGTACTACCACCTGCTTGGGATCCTATAATCAATAAAATTAAAACTAAACCCAAGCATACCACTGCAAGACCTCAGGCCATAGTCAGTTCATTTTGCATAGATCGGACCATAAACAATAATTAAAAAAGCTGAAGGTACTCCGATTCATTTAACAATGACATCGGGACGTCAGTCATCTCAGTCCCCCGTGACCATGGGTGCTGGAAAGCGCCCGAAACGTCGGGAATTAAAAATAAAAACTAAAAATAAACGCGATAAAATCCGTAAAAGTAGTTTTAAACATATTTTTTAACTGAAATGACGGAACTGATCAGTTAAAACTGTACGTGTGTAGGCGGTGTTTCTTCAGTCGCGTTGCGATCACGAAAAAGAAACTGGTCTGTCCATATTTATTCTCTTCGCATACGCAGAAAAATGACGCAAAGACTGTGGTTGGCCGAGTTTATAGAACTATATAGGAATTAACCTTGCTTATGGCAGAATAAAAGTAAGGAGTACCATGACCGAGAAAGGAAATCAGCAGCTTATAAGATATTATTAGAAAAAATTAAAGAAATTGACTCTACGGCAACTATAGATACAGTGAAAAGTAAAATTAACACACTGCGTTGCACGTTCAAAAAAGAAGTTTTGAAAGTCAAATCGTCACAAAGATCAGGATCTGGCAAAGATGATATTTATATACCAAAGTTATGTTATTACGATTTAATACAATTTCTCACCGACCAAGAAGTACCACGATCCTCAAGATCAAATATTTCCAAGGATGACGAAGAAACAAATGACGTGAGTAAATAAATACTATTATTGTTTATTTTATAATTTAGTTTATTGATATTAGACTATTATAAAAATATTAACGAATAAAATTATCCTGCCATGGAACTTGTCCTTCATTCACGAAATAGTTCATAAAATCTTCCCTTGTTTTCTTGGCTGCATTTGTTATATTTCCTTGGTGTCTTCTATCTAAATCTATCATGTCTGAATCTGCCGAAGTCACTCCCTGTATAATTGTTCCGTTATCAAAAAATTCCCTATCAAGAATTTCAGGAGGACTGTAATTGGCTTGGTTTGTTTCAGTTAAGTAATTGTGTAGAGCACAACATGCCATTACAACGGAATCAATATTTTTTGGTTCGATGTTTATTTCTGTGTGAAATATACGGAACCGAGACGCTAAAATCCCAAAAGCATTCTCAATAATTCTCCTTGCTCTTGATACTCGATAATTGTATATTTTTTTTCTCATAAGTATTAAGATCTGCTTGTCTAAATGGTATAATCATGTCTGTTCTCAATGGAAACGCATCATCAGCAACAAATACGTAAGGTAAACTTCTGTTGCTATTTTTGACTAGTTCGGCGGCTGGGATGTTTAATTTACTGTCTTGAAGTTTTTCGAAAAATACAGTGTTTCGTAATACTCCACCATCTGAAATTCTTCCATTTGTGCCAAAATCACACAAAATGAACTTGTATTGAGCATCCACAATAGCCATTAAAACCATGCTATGTCGGTTTTTATAATTATAAAATTCTGATCCACATCCGGGGGTAAAGCAATTGAAACATGCTTTCCATCTATTGCTTCTAAGCAATGTGGAAAGTTCCATCTCTTCTCAAACTTTTCAGCAATATTTTTCCGATCTTGTTCCGTATTGGGAAACTGAAAATAAAACATTATATATTATTATATTATTAATTGTGTATGTATTATTGTTACAGAATGAAGACCTAGACTCTAGACCAGGTTCATCTTTGGCTTCAAACCACTCTGAATCTGACACAGGAAATTCAGCATCTTCGTCGGCACCACCTCACCATCCCAGACCGACAAAAAGGAATCTCAATCAAACTTTAACCAATGACGTTTTATTAACTGTACAGGATCATTTTAAACGTCCTGTACAGCGGGATGATCGTTTCGATATTTTTGGGAAAAACGTGGCAATGAAGTTGCGTGATCTTCCTAAAGAACAGCGCATTTTAGCGGAAGGTATTATAAACGAAGCTCTATTCTTAGCTGAAATAAATAAATTGACTATTGACCACAAAATATCGGATCGAGCAACAATACAATAAATAAATTCTAACACTGCAGAATCACAGAGCATACTTCAGCCATACCTTTTAGACAACAATACAGGAGCGGTACAAATTTCAATCCCTGAAATGTCTATACCTTTACAAGAAGTAAACACTGCGGCTTCATTTTTATCTCAGTACATGCAAAATGAATCGTAGGCCTCTAAACCGCATTCAGTTTAATTTTTTTTAAGTCATCTCTTGATAATTTTCTTAATAATAAATAATAAAAGCAATTATTAAATGTTCTAAGTTTTCTTAACCTTAAAAAATCTGGGCAAAGTACTTTGAATAAAGCCTTACATGTGTCTGGTATGATGCTGCTGAGGGCTTGAGGTGAAATAATTGTGGAAAACTTTAAATCTTCATAGCTCCGTCCTGTTGCTAGAAATCGTAACGTTGCTGTTAATCTCTCATGTGGCGAAATAGCATTTCTCATAACTGTATCCTTTCTTCTAATCAGTGGAGACACTAGAGATAGTAGATTGAGGTATATTTCTTCACTCATTCTGAGATAGTTGTGCCAATCCTTCGAAACAATTTTTAGTTCGGTTAATAAATTAACATGGGAATAAATTTTCCTTTTTTTAACCACTCTTTACAACACTATTTGCGTATATTTTTTTATTTTTATTTTATTTAAAATCATTAATAAACCAAGCACGGCTAAAGCGTCGACGTCGGCTGATGACATCTTGAGATGATAATGTTGTTTGTGGTCAAAGAGAACAGTTAAAACTGAACGTGTGTGGGTGGGTGCAAAGGACGTCAGTTTTAACTGTTAGTTAAAACTGGTTAGTCAAAACTGACAGTTAAAAGTGATCGTGTGTAGCCCCTATAACACTGTATGCGTAAGTAGGATGCGTAATGAAGTGGCACAGGTGTATGAATAAGACAACTCACTGGTAATGAGGCGGGATCCGACAGCAAGTCTTGCGTATACCGAATACAATCTTTTTTTCGAGAAGTTAAGGTTTATATTTGAGTGATAAGTGTTACGAAAAAATATATTAAATGATTATTACAGTTTATTCGCATCCGACTGACACGGACAGATACGACTGAATGAGTTTACCCATCTATTGAACAAAATTATTCAATAGACGGATAAACTTTTGCAATATTATAATTAAGTATAATAGAATATTTTAAATAGGACATGGTTGTGTGAGCGAACAATTTTAGCTACAAAATACAAAAATGATGCATCAAATTAATGAAAGGATACAGAATATGACACCAGATGAAAAAAACTGTATAAATCAATAGACACAATGATGAGTCAAGACGAAAGTGTGAACTTCCCAACAGTTCTTAAATTTACCGAACCCGCTTGGTATGCCTTTGAATGTATTGAAGCTAAAAATTGGATCACCAGTCATATTATAATGAAAATTTAATTCGCCAAAATTATGTAACGGTACAAGATTATGTATAAAACAACTTCTCAACGACATTATTGAGACAGTAATTCTAACTGGCAAAGAAAAAGGAAAATCCGTTTTTATATCACGAATTCAATTAATTTCAAATGATTTACCATTATGTTTTAAACGGTTACAGTTTCCTCTACGATTGGCTAACAGTATAACTATCAATAAGGCATAAGGTCAAACGTTCCAATATTGTTGAGTGAATTTGGGAGAATCCCGTTTTTAGGGTTCCGTAGTCAACTAGGAACCCTTATAGTTTCGCCATGTCTGTCTGTCCGTCCTCGCTTAATCTCTGTGACCGTTAGCACTAGAAAGCTGAAATTTGGTACCAATATGAGTATTAATCACGCCGACAAAGTGGTAAAATAAAAATTGGAAAAAAATGTTTTATTAGGGTAGCCCCCCTAAATGTAAAGTGGGAAGTGATTTTTTTTTAAATTTCAACCCTAACGTGTGATATATTGTTGGAAAGGTATTTAAAAATGAATAGGGGTTTACTAAAATAATTTTTTGATAATGTCAATAATTTCGGAAATAATCGCTCCAAAAGTAAAAAACAATGTGTCCCCCCCCCCTCTAGCTTTTGAACCATAAGTTTAGAACATATGAAAAAAATCTGAAAAGTAGAACTATATAAGGACTTTCTAGGAAAATCATTTTGAACTTGGATGGAAACAATAGTACCCACTACCGGGAGCAGTTGCAGGAGCGCGGAGCGCTACTGGAGCGCGAACATAATGGATACCCACCTTTAAACTCATAAGTGGGAACACTTATTGTGACGGACGGGAAACTACGGAACCCTACACTGAGCGTGGCCCGACACGCACTTGGCCGGTTTTTCACGTGGTCAAATTAATGTACCTTTTCGCGCGTTTGACCGATTTTTTTTATTAATGTCTGCACCAGAACACAAGTCAGTAAATGTGGTCCATAAGAATGTACTGTAACATAGAAATTCAGTACATAATTATCTGTAAAATATTTTTGTATAATGAATAAAACATATGTAAGAAAAATACTTAATAATTAACAAGAAAAGTCATGTGTTCTTAATTTAAAAAAATAACTAATTTAATAAAATATACATACAATACATAAATAAATATTCGACAAAAACTAACCCAGCGAAGTGGGTTTACACAGCTATTATACGTATTTTACCAGATACTTCACGAAGAAGATTTTGCTGCAGTGTGTATATTCAAATGCCTTCGCAATTGACTTTTTGTAATAGATTTATATTAACAGATATTACACGAAAAAGGTTTTTCTCCGGTATGTATTTTTACTTGTCTTGTAGCCTACTTATTGTATATTATACGTATATATACATATTACACACTTATATATATATTTATATTAATTATTTTATATATTTACAGAATTATATCTAACTATTTGCAATTACTAAATAACATGAATTCCACCGTTACATATTAGAATACAAACATAATATTTAATAATAAATCATTATTTACATTAACCTAGTGTGCATTGGAAACACGCTAAACAACTATACCGTTGGAATGCAGTTCCCTGCGCCTGGGCATTCAACACCACGCACCGCGCTTACCAGTCCGCTTTTTACCAGAAACCTCACGAAGAATATTTTGCTCCAGTGTATATATTCAAATGTCTTAGCTTTTAACTTTTTACTGTCTTAACTTTTTTTTATACATCTATATTCACAGATGTTACACGAAAAAGGTTTTTCTCCGGTGTGTATTTTTATGTGTCCTATCAAATTACTTTTACTAATACATCTATATCCACGTGTATTACACGAAAATAGTTTATCTCCGGTGTGTATTTTCATACCTTAGCAACTAACTTTTTTCAATAAATCTATGTTCACAGATATCACATGAAAAAGGTTTTTCACCAGTGTGTATTTTCATATGTGTTTGCAAATAACTCTTTCTAATGCATCTAAATTCACAGATATTACACGAAAAAGGTTTTTTTACCTGTGTGTATTTTTATATGTCTTTGCAAATCACTTTTAGTAATAGATTTATATTCACAGATATTACACGAAAAGGGTTTTTAACCCGTGTGTATTTTTATATGTCTTTGCAAATCACTTTTAGTAATAGATTTATATTCACAGATGTTAAACGAAAAAGGTTTTTCTCCGGTGTGTATTTTCATATGTGTTAGCAAATGACTTTTTGTAATACATCTATATTCACAGATATTACACGAAAAAGGTTTTTCACCAGTGTGTATTTTTATATGTCTTTGCAAATCACTTTTAGTAATAGATTTATATTCACAGATATTACACGAAAAAGGTTTTTCACCGGTATGTTTCTTCATATGTGTTAGCAAAAGACTTTTTGTAATACATCTATATTCACAGATATTACACGAAAAAGGTTTTTCACCAGTGTGTATTTTCATATGTGTTTGCAAATAACTCTTTCTAATGCATCTAAATTCGCAGATACTACACGAAAAAGATTTTTCACCGGTGTGTATTTTCATATGTGTTTTCAAATGACTTTTTGTAACAGATTTATATCCACAGATAGTACATGAAAAAGGTTTTTCGCCAGTGTGTATTTTTATATGTGTTTGCAAATAACTCTTTGTACTGCATCTAAATTCACAGATATTACACGAAAAGGGTTTTTTACCGGTGTGTATTTTTATATGTCTTTGCAAATCACTTTTAGTAATAGATTTATATTCACATATATTACACGTAAAAGGTTTTTCTCCGGTATGTATTTTCATATGCCTTTGGAAATTTCCTTTATTTGTACATTTATAATCACAATTATTACAATAGTACACTTGCTTAGCGACGTGCGCTGTAAGATGTGCTAAAATGCAACGTTTATTAGATGTTTTAAATTCGCAAATATCACAGTTATATATATCCATTAGTTGTGGTACTGGAGTTTGTTCAACTTGTGTCTGGACTGCATCTGAGTTCCTTTGCATCCTTTGACTGTATGATATGTGGTCGGTGAGAATATCTTTTGTTAAAAACTTTTTTCTACAGTCCTCACATTCAAAAATGTATTTTATTGATGCCTCAGATGTGTTTTCCGTAAGTATATTTACACTCTGTTTCAAAATTTTCTTTTTCATAATTTTTGCAGGATGCTTCCCTTTTTTAATAACTGGTCGAGTGTCTCTTTTCAGTTTAGGCTTTAATTTAATAGTAGGGCTTTCTAAATCAAGGTTTCCTTTACGAACAGCATTTATGTTACAATCAGTAGAATTTGATTTAATCTTTTTCTCACAATGTTGTTGTTGTTCTGAAATAGAAATGAATCAAACATTTTATTTATGTAAGACAGTGTATCTTTATTTTAAGATAACTTAGACGGCTTAGAGCGGGCAGAATTTACGCCTTATCCTCGCCTCCCTGATATAGAAAAATTATAATATTTTACATAATTACACTCATTTAACGTTGCAAGATATAAAGTATTTTAGCCAATTACTCTGGATAATGTCTCTCATATTCATTTTCGAGGGAAAGAATGGTAAAGAACCTAAATTCGAATAATAATTATGACGTTCCGACCGTGTTATAATTACATTAATCTAATAAACACTGGTTCGAATCCCACACAGAAAGAGTGTTATACGTACATACATTATGACCAGTATTTTTGTAGATATTAAGAATATAGTCTAGGTAGTAGTATTAGAATAATCTATTCTAAATAATAGCTGTTTCGAATTCCACACAGAACCAGTGTTACACACACAGTACAGTCGAAGTTGGCGCGTAAGTGCGGCATAAGAGAATTCATCATCACATTTTATCCCGTGGGTTTCGTAAGAGGCGACTTTGGGTTTTTCCGACAGATGGCGGTATAACCACCTCGTTCACTTCAGATGTAAAATATCCAGACCGGCGACAGGCAACATTGCCAGAGGTGCTCACGTCTGGTTCTGCGATCGTCAATCCTATGCCAAGCGTGACGACTGAGGCAAGTCCTCTCTACATCGGGAGAGATCCTTCCATGCGCAGCAGTGGAAGTTTACAGGACGATTAAGATAGAGGAATTATTTGTAGGCCATACAAAGAATCAAAACAAGCCCTGGTAGCTCAGTGGCCAGTAGTTTGTCGTAAAATTTCACAGTACGCTAGCAACCCAGATTCAGTCTCCACAAGCACCCATAAAATTGTTAATTTTATATGTGTATGCGTATAAAGTCAGGTGATAGGTTGTCATAATAGTTAACAGAAAAATTAAGAAAAAATATTTGCTATGTATTTTAAAAATTACAGGCATTTAAAAAAACTCGAGAAAATCTACATCCTGTAAAGATCTTTCAACTCCTGTGCTACAAATATCAATTCTTATTTTTAATTTTCTTCTTATTATGTAATCCTGAACAATGCTTCGGCTTAATATTTACATTGGACTGCTCCAGTCCAGAAGCAAATGTAATTTTTTTCCCAACCATGTATTTAAAATTAATTCTTTGCCCAGGTTTAAACGACTGTACTGAAAAAAAATATAGTACACGAGTTTGGCAAGTACGTAGGCGGTCCCATAATGAATTGGCCTAACTATGAACCAATGAAGAAAATGAAACGAAACCAATTTTATTTTTCAATATAATCACCACGAATACTAACACACTTCTGACATCTGTGAATCAACATCTCTAAGCATTTATAAAAATAATCACATTTTTTATCCTCAAAATGACTGAAGACGGCCGCCTGCAACTCTTCATCGCTTGAAAATTTTCTTCCTCTTAAGTCCCGCTTTAAATTTGGAAATAAATAATAGTCGGACGAGGCCATGTCTGGACTGTAAGGTGGATGTTGAACTTCTATGAACCCGCATTGACGAACTGCATCCTTCGAAACACCAGCGGTATGAACAGGGGCGTTGTCATGGAGCAACAGGACACCTTTAGACAGCTTGCCTCTTCGTTTTTCCTTTTTCTTGTCTCGTAATTTATATATTAAAGAAGCATAATATTCGCCGTTCACGACTGTATTACGTTCTTTAAAATCCACCATCAAAATGCCTTGAAAATCCCAAAATATTGTGCACATCAGTTTTTTAGTCGATTATTGCACCTTTGCCTTTCTAGAGGGCTTTTCACCCTTATAACGCCATTCCATTGACTCGCGCTTGCTTTGTGGATCATAATACGAGATCATAGTTTCATCACCAGTCACTAGCCGCTCGATCACAGTCTTTGGATTTTCGCCACAAAGATCCAAAAACTCCGAAGCGCAGCGCACTCTTTCCTGTCTCTGTACCGCTGAAAGAAGTTTCGGTACCCATCTTGCACTCACTTTTTTCATGTGAAGATGTTCATGGATCGCGCGATGAACGGTACTCTTAGAGAGCCCAAGCCTTGCTGCAATTTCTCTAATCTTCAAACGGCGGTCACTCAGAACCTCCTCTTCGATAAGAGCAATCGTTTCGGGAGTGAGCACTTCCACAGGTCGACCGTCGTGGCCAAAGTCTTCGACGGTTTCTCTCCCGAGGCGAAACTCTTTCACCCAATTTTTCACTGTGCTATAGGAGGGGGCAGACTCCTTATACACGCTATCCAATCGTTCTTTTATTTGGGCAGGGGATAAACCTTCTTGAAACAGAAACTTTATGACACTTCGATACTCAGTTTTCGACATTTTGAAAAAATACGCGACTCTCGTTATTCAAATGCCTGTTAAACTAAGACTAAGCATTTCATGTCGATGCATTTTTCTTATATTAAGTGCACGATAAACGTACTATTTAATGCAACACAACATGTAGCGACATGTCGCGTTGAACTATATCAGGCCAGTTCATTATGGGACCGCCTGGTAACTTCAAAAGTTGGCGCATTTAATAAAGATTCCAAAATGGTATAACACTTGCAAGACTATTTGTTAAATTATGGAAAAAAAGTTTTAAAATGTACCTCAAGGCTTTCCTCAAGCCCGTTACTTAAGGTTCTAGTTTGAGTGAAACGGAGGGAACCAGTTGACGAAGTGTGAGCGAGACAGATATTGACGCTACTTTTTCACTGACAAAATTAAGTTCAGCACATTACGCTCCTTCGTTTATTGCGCATCTGTCTCTATTCTTTAGTGTTGATTTCGTATTTGGCTTCGTTTTTTTCTTGTATAGAATAAGGGCGACAAATGAGCACTCTGATGGTAAGTGGATGATGTGGCCCATAGACATCTACATTTATCCTCGATTAAGAATCAAAACGCAGATGCGTTGTCACCCCTAAGGACTAAGATGGAATCCCTCGTTTCCAGTATAAAACGAAAATTAAAAATAGTTAAAATTTGTAGCAACAGAAGATAAAAGACCGTCATAGGATGCATATTTTCTTTCGCGATTTTTTCATAAATGCTGGTAATTTTTAAAATACACAGCAAAGATTTTTTTATATTTTATATGTATGTATATATACATACATACATACATATATATATATATATATATATATATATATATATATATATATATATATATATATATATATATATAGTTCTAAGATACAAATATAGGGTCTCCTGTTCTCTACACTCTCCATACGAAACACAGCAGCATTAAGCTACTATTTCATGTTGGTATTCTGCGAGAGCGTGGTCCTTCCAGGGTCAAGCTCACCCATTTGAACTGCAGTCATAAACCAGCTATATCGAGTCTACCATGTTTAATATCTAATTTTAGATGACAAAATATTATATAACACATTTACGGATTAGTTCCCAACGGCAAAGGATACAAAATCCCTTGGCAGTACAGTTAATAGAAGATAATTTTGATCACAATTTATTCCTATAAGTTATATGCATCTTTAGGCATAATGAAATAAAAAGTCGCATGTTTAACAAAGAACTAAAAAAATAAGTTGACCCTGCAGGCCATTCCTGGAATTTCCCGGTATCTGCAATCTCAAAACGCTCGACAAATAGTTTTACAATTGTTAACTCATTACATCAGAAACGTTATTTAAAGAAAAAACTTTTTTATTTTTTGACGATAACTTTCGAATGGATCAATCGATGTAATTGATGGCAATCGACGAGGATTTTAAGAACAATAATAAATTCTAATAGATCGGAGAAAATGTATCTTCGTATTTTGTTAGTATAAAATTGAAGAAAAATCTTTTTGGTTGTACTGTTTGTATCTGGCTGGTTTTAATATCAATACGTACAAGACATTAAGTTTAAAAAAATAAAAGAACACTTTTCCGCCATTTTCCAATTGCTTTTCTGTTCGCTAAAATTAATGAACCTAACGAAGAAATGCTGTACATTCCGAAGATTTATTACAAAAAAGGGGAAAATGCTACTCAAGCTGCAAAAAAATTACGACGTGTATAGACCTAATGCAGTGTCAGTAAAAGAGTAGCACAAAGTTGGTTTAAGCGTTTTCAGTCCGGGAATTTTGATGTCAAAGATGCAGCTCGCTCTGGTCGCCCTCATATTGATAAAGTCTACGCCATCTTTGATAAAGTGGAGCAAGATCGGCGTATTAGTAGTACGACACAGCCGAGGAATTGAGTATTGACCACAAAACAGTTTCAAAATGTCTGGCTATACAAAAAAGCTCGATATTTGGGTACCACACGAGCTCACTGTAACTCAACAAATAATGAAACTCAAGAAAGAATTTGAAAAAAAAAAGACAGCCGCAATTGAACAACAAAAAGTGGTTAAAACTACTATTTACGGATTTTATCGCGTTTAATTACTTTAATTTATTTTTATTATTATCCCGACGTTTCGGGTGCTTTACAGTACCCATGGTCACGGGGGGTACTGAGATGTTTGACGTCCCAATGTCATAGTTAGTCCGGCTAGTAGTCGGTATAATAATAAAAATAAAGTAATTAAACGCGATAAAATCCGTAAATAGTAGTTTTATTCAATGTGTAGTGTTCGCGTAAATTTACGAAATCATTAACAAAAGTGGTATTTCATCATGATAACGCCAGACCACACACACCTTTGGGCGCTCAGCAAAAATTGAGAGAACTTGGTTGGCAAGTGCCAGTGATCACCATATAGTCCTGACTTTGCACCCTCAGATTCTCACCTGTTTCGGTCTCTTCAGAATTCTTTGGATAGTGTTAGGTTAACATTAAGAGGGGACAAGATTTCTACAACAACGGGATTATGTCACTACCTACAAGATGGCAACAAGTTATCGAACAAATTTTCTCATACACTTAAATGTAATTAAACTTTGAAATATTTTGTATTTAGTGAGCTAGAAATCGAATAGTTGTTGCAGTTTTGTGTCATTTATTTAGTGTTTATTATATTGTTACGCGATGACTAGACAGGGGGCGTGGCTAATGATTGCGTCACCGCGGTGGTGGGGTTTCGAGCCCAGAAAGCCGGTCGCCGTGGGAGGTGGCAGGGTCACTTTGGCTCGAACGTTCGGAGAGAGTAGTTGTGCTAGGAATTAGACATTAGCTTAAATCCTTAATTGCTGATTAATATTGTAAAAGTGTTATAAAAGATTTATATTACAAGTTTTGTTTTGAGTGCATTTTTATTAAGAATTTAACCGCTAATCTGTAATATCAGAAGTGGGATAGTGCTTCGTTGCCTACCCGCTTTCGGAACACCTGACTAAAATTAAAGTTAAAAAGATTAGTGTTGTAATTAGATTTTAACGATTTCGTACTTTTCTTTTGTTTAGTTTTCGGTTTATAAATTTCAAAATGTCTGAGCAACGATCACGTTCTCGTAAACGCAAACGTGAGTCGAATAAGGATGTGCTGGATGCTATCCTTGCTAGATTGAATACGCTCGAGGAACGTTTTACTTTACCGCCGCCGCCGTCCGAGCCACTTTTACAGGCCGCATCAACATCTTCGGGGTCGGCACCGCGTTCGGTGCTACCCGCGCTTACCAGCGTGCTCGCAGCCACCGACGACGTACGTGACGGCAATTCGACGGCAGGCCGCTCACCTGTTTTGTTATCACAGGAGAGCATTGCCACAGGCGGGGACGCAACTGGCAGAATCGTGGAGGCCATCACTTCGCTAGTTAAAGTAAGGTCTAATAATTATTATATTTCTAACTTTGACCCTCATCTTCACAATATCGACGTTTGGTGCGAAGAGGTCGATAGGGCTAAAGAAACTAACGGATGGGACGATAACGAGTGTCTATCGCGAATCGGTAATTTTTTAAAGGGAGAAGCACGTGTGTGGCTTAACGAGTGGTCTAGCACTGATCGTTCATGGACGAATTTCAAACGAGAATTTAAAATGTTGTGCCCGCGAACCGTCGATATTGCATCTATTCTCTACGAAGTGATGACCAAAGATTCTAAAAGTTACGCCACTTACGCCGAATACGCTAGACGTTCATTGTTAAGGTTGGGTTTGGTTAGGGGACTATCTGACGAACTAATTGTTGCTATAGTATTGAGAGGCATCACAGATCCTCACATTAAAGCTGCAGCTACTAATGCAAAGCTACAACCCAACGATTTAGTGCAATTTTTGTCGATGTACGTAAAACCAAAAAATGATTTTCCGTCTACCCGCGATATATCTCGTGAATCGCGCTCTAGTCTTGGATCGACCATTACCCGACGAAATGAAAATAAAAATGGAGTTGGCGATTTAAAATGTCACTTGTGTGGAAGGTTTGGGCATAAACGTACGGACTGTATGAGTGCTAAAAGAACGCGACTAGGTAATAGTTTCGGGTCGTCACCGTCTAACACGCAGTCCCAAGATTCTATAACATGCTCATTTTGCAAAAAGAATGGTCATGAAATTAGTAACTGTTTTATCAAACAACGTTCAGAGTCGACAAAAGCTCAACCCAAACAATGTTAATTTTTGTAGTAAATTAGACAGTAACGTTTCGAAATCGACAATTAATGTTACAAGCGCGGTAATCGAAGGCATACCGATTGATTTATTAGTAGACAGTGGTTCCTGTATATCACTCATAGAGGATCACATAGATAGATTAGGATCAAGTAGATTATTTAAGAGTTTAGATATGGCGACTGGCTTTCATCAAGTGCCTATGGAAGCAGGGTCAATCGCTAAAACCGCTTTCGTGACCCCAGAGGGTCACTTCGAATACGTTAAGATGCCTTATGGCCTTTCTAATGCTCAAGTATTTTATCAAAAGATCATTTCTAAGACGCTCAAATCTTTCATCGATTCAGGAACTGTTCTTGTGTACATAGGTGACGTTCTTTTGCTATCCGATACGGTACCTGAAGTATTAGCCCTTCTACGACGAGTCCTAGAAACCCTTATTTCGTCAGGTTTCTCTATCAATCTCAAGCAATGTACCTTTCTTAGCAGTGAAATAGAGTATCTTGGGAGGGTTATCAGTAATGGTCAGGTTAGGCCGAGCATGCGTAAGGTCCAGGCTCTGATCGATTCCCCAAAGCCTCGAAGCGTCAAACAAATTCGAGAGTTCCTTCGCCTTGTGGGCTATTTCAGAAGATATATTCCAAATTACGCCCAGCGAACAGCTTATATTGCGCGTTTAACTAACAAGTACGTATTGATCATTATTGATGCATTTACGAAATACTGTATTCTGTATTCCCTCCATCGTCAGGACACTG
Source organism: Parnassius smintheus behrii (assembly GCA_036936625.1). Classification (NCBI taxonomy): domain Eukaryota; kingdom Metazoa; phylum Arthropoda; class Insecta; order Lepidoptera; family Papilionidae; genus Parnassius; species Parnassius smintheus. The sequence continues at coordinate 1,395,685 of JAUPFT010000025.1, forward strand.
ACGAATTGAAAAGAGCCTTTACTGACGCGGTTTCGATATTTGTGTCTCCAAGACTCCTGTTCACGGACCGAGGATGAATGTTTGAGAGCACCGCTTTTCAAGATATGGTAAACTCATTCGGTAGCGACATTCACTACATTACGCCAAACATGCACCATGAGAATGGACAGGCTGAACGTTATTGCCGAACTCTACTAAACCTTCTTCGTATTGAAGTCAACCATAGAGGCCAAAGTTGGTCTGTTGTACTGTGGAAAACCCAACTTATTTTAGATAGTACAAAACACAGTACGACTAATATGTATCCCCTTCAATTGCTTATTGGAAGCGACTCCTCCACCCCTGTTATACTTGCTCTTGTCCGAGACGTTGCGGTAGATATTGCTACTCCAAACCGCCAAGCCCTTATGGTACTGCGGAGACAGCGAGTGTCGTCACTATTGTTTATCAACCAGCAAAAACAAAACAATCTGGTGAATAAGGACCGTAGATCACCTAACGAGTTTGCAGTGAAAAACAAGGTATTTGTGATTAAGGCTTCACAGTCTGCAGTAAAATTAGATTCCTGTATGCGTGGACCTTACAAGGTATTGGAACGACTTCCACATGATCGGTACAAATTGGAGCTGTTGGCTGGCTCGTACGGGAAGCGTACTGAAGCTGCAGCTGAAAACTTGGTGCAGTGGGCAGCAGAGTGGACTCCCGAGACGTGTGCTGCGTTTTTGCTTGTAAGTTACCGATGTTATTACGCTTTATTGTAATGTAGGTGTTTTGCTTATGTTTTGCTGTATGCATAAGCTGGTGTGCTTACACATAGTCACGTTGACATTGAGATGTTTTCTCTGTCACGGCAGATGGACTACTCATTTGGAGTTTTTCCATGTTCACGTTGGTATAGAGTGTGATTCTCTACCACGGCAGATGGAGGGTTCTGAAAGAATCTCTTCCATATTCACGTTGACATTGAGATGTTTTCTCTGTCACGGCAGATGGACTACTCATTTGGAGTTTTTCCATGTTCACGTTGGTATAGAGTGTGATTCTCTACCACGGCAGATGGAGGGTTCTGAAAGAATCTCTTCCATATTCACGCTGACATTGAGATGTTTTCTCTGTCACGGCAGATGAACTACTCATTTGGAGTTTTTTCATGTTCACGTTGGTATCGAGTGTAATTCTCTACCACGGCAGGACAGATGGCCCAAAAGGGGTGCTGTCACGGTATACAAGTCACTACCGTAGCATAGGCAACTGTTGTATGGGAGGCCTCCAGAGATCGATATGCATGAATGTGATGAATGGTTTGAAAGGTTTTGTAAGAGAAACGAATGTAATGTCAGGAAGTATGAACCATTGCTTTGTAAGGAGTATGCTTATTATGAATCGTAATGATAAATTCTAATGTGTTCAATTTGTTTCCAAATTTTAGTGGAGTCTGATGACTCGTTACATGATACTTCGGAGGAGGATGAGGCGAGATCAAATCCCGAACACATCAAGGTTGCGGACGAGGACGACCGCCCGTCAGGAGAGGCCGTGTTACGCGATGACTAGACAGGGGGCGTGGCTAATGATTGCGTCACCGCGGTGGTGGGGTTTCGAGCCCAGAAAGCCGGTCGCCGTGGGAGGTGGCAGGGTCACTTTGGCTCGAACGTTCGGAGAGAGTAGTTGTGCTAGGAATTAGACATTAGCTTAAATCCTTAATTGCTGATTAATATTGTAAAAGTGTTATAAAAGATTTATATTACAAGTTTTGTTTTGAGTGCATTTTTATTAAGAATTTAACCGCTAATCTGTAATAATATATTTACGTGGTAACTTTGGACAATGACCTAACAGATTAATATTTTTTTTAAAGTTTACCTTCATTTAATGTATATATACTAACATTACTATAAAGAATGGAAGAAGCATTTAATAAAATAAGATCGGGTGCATTAAGCCAAGGAAAGACTTGTAAACTTTGATTCGATTTTTACTTCCAAAACTATTAGTGGTGTTATTGATTGTCCTGAAATTTTTAATAAATTTAATATGTGCGTTCCCTTTCGTTATCTGCGTTGTGCTCGTAAGATTACTACGGCCTTGATACGGAAGAAGGCGGCTAAGCCACAAAAGTGTTTCGAGAAAAATTGAAAAAAGCGCGAAATTGTTTTTCTTGATAGATATCACCAAAAAAATAATATTTCAACTATTGGAATCCATGTAGGTTGGTAGGGAAGGTAGTTAAATGTACATCAATCTCACGGAACCGCTTTTTTGGTTAGCATTAGCATAGGTATATTTTGTTATGTAAGTTTGAAAAGTTGCTAAGTGTAAAATAAAATGTGCTTTACTTTAAAGAATCATCATCATTACAGCCCTTTACAAGTCCACTGCTGAACATAGGCCTCCCCCAAGTAATGCCACAAAGCACGGTCCTGAGCCACCTGCATCCATCGACTTCCTGCATGTCTTACCAGGTCGTCACTCCATCTAGTGGGGGGTCGCCCTACACTACGCCTACCGGAACGAGGCTGCCACTCGAGAACCTTTCTTCCCCACCGGTTATCGGTTCTTCGAGCTATATGGCCGGCCCATTGCCACTTCAGCTTACTAATCCGTTGGGCTATGTCGGTCACTCTGGTTTTACTGCGGATATCCTCATTTCTGAGTCTATCACGCAGAGAAACTCCGAGCATAGCCCTCTCCATAGCTCGCTGAGCGACCTTAAGCGTCCTCATACGGCCAGCAGTGAAGGACCACGTCTCAGATCCGTAAGTCATCACTGGCAACACGCACTGGTTGTACAATCTAGTTTTTAGAGATTGAGGTATACCTGACGAAAAGATATGTCGTAATTTCCCGAACGCTGCCCAGCCGAGTTGAATCCGTCGATTGACCTCTCGGTCGAAGTTGGACTTACCTAGTCGGACTATTTGTCCCAGGTAAACGTACTCGTCGACAACTTCGAGCATAGTGCTCCCAACAACTACCGGCACAGGTGTGACATGGACATTAAACATGATCTTTGTTTTGTCCATGTTCATCTTAAGACCTATCCGTTGGGAGGCACTATTGAGGTCATTGAGCATAATGCTTAAGTCCTCCAGCGATTCTGCCATAAGGACTATATCGTCGGCAAATCGAAGGTGAGTGATGTACTCGCCATTGATGTTAATACCGTATCCTTTCCAGTCCAGTAGCTTGAAAACGTCTTCCAACGCAGCGGTGAAGAGTTTCGGGGATATAACATCACCCTGTCTTACACCTCTCTGCAGTTGGATAGGTTTCGAACTCTGGTTCTGTACTCGGATAGCCATCGTAGCCCTACTGTACAAACACTTCAGCACTTCGATGTACCGACAGTCAACTTGGCACCGCTGAAGGGACTGTAGCACCGCCCAAATTTCGACGGAATCAAAGGCTTTCTCATAGTCCACATATGCCAGGCAAAGTGGCAGATTGTACTCTTCGGTCTTCTGTACAATCTGCCGCAGGGTATGTATGTGGTCTATGGTACTGAAGCCTTTTCGGAAACCGGCTTGTTCGGGAGGCTGGAAGTCGTCGAGTCTGCGTGCGAGACGATTCGTAATGACTCTCGAAAATAGCATGTAGACGCGGCTCAGAAGGGAAATCGGTCTGTAGTTCTTCAAGAGAGCGTTGTCGCCTTTCTTAAAGAACAAAACCACCGCGCTTCTGCTCCACGCCTCCGGAGTAGTGCCACCATGGAGGACGGAATTGAAGAGCTTCTGAAGGACTTCAAGTACCGGTGTTCCACCCGCTTTCAGAAGCTCCGCTGTAATTCCATCCTCGCCCGGGGCCCTGCCGTTTTTAAGGTGGTGGAGAGCCATTCTAATCTCGCTCAGACTGACGTCCGGGATATCATCGGAATAGTGTCGGATAAGACTTGCTCTTGGATCGTTACTCACACTTGCGTGTGGCTCCAACGATGATGTGTACAGCTGCCCATAGAACCTCTCAATCTCACTCAGAATCTCAGGTGTCCCGGAAACGATGTTGCCACACTCAGTCTTCAGTTTTGACAGTTGGCTCTTTCTGGCAGACAGATCTCTGGCAAAGACTTTGGAGCCCTGGTTCCGCTCGATCGCTTCTTTAATACGAGAAGTATTAAAGTTGCGTAAGTCTCGCCGCATGCATTTGGAGATCTGTCTGTTCAGTTGCCTGTATGCTGTCAAATCTGTTGACGATTGAAGCCTCATCTCCCGTCTAACAGCCATGAGATTAAGAGTGTGATCGGAGAGTTTTTGTGTTCTTCTGCGGCGGGTCTTGCAGAACTTAGCTCCGACCGTATGGACAGTTTCCACGAGCTTGTCGTTCATATCGTCCACTGCATTGCAATCTTCCAGGCACTGGAAGCGGTTACGTAACTCGAGCTGAAAGGTTTCGGGATTCTGGATTAGAGCACGAGGGGGACGGAGCGTTGACTTCATTAGACGAGACCTCTCCAACTTAACGTTTAGGTTCAGTGTACCTCTAACCATTCGGTGATCGCTGCCAGTTTTCACCCTTGCGATCACTGAGACATCACTGAACAGTTGGCGTCTGGTCGTCATAATGAAGTCAATCTCATTTTTTGTCGAACCGTCGGGGCTCGACCAGGTCCACTTCCTGTGGGGCCGCTTCTGGAAGAAAGAGTTCATCATAAAGAGTCCCTCTTTCTCCATAAAGTCGGCCAGCAGCTGGCCCCTTCGGTTCCGTTGCCCTACTCCAAATTTCCCTACCTTCAGCTCACCGCTTTCTCTTGTGCCTAGTTTTGCGTTGAAGTCTCCCATCAACACCGTGTAGTGGGTTTTGGAGGAATGTATGGCTCTGGAAATATCCTCATACATTTCCTCCACCTCCTCATCGGGATGTGCCGAGGTTGGTGCGTAAACCTGAATGACCTTCAGCGAATACCGTTTGGTGATTCTGAGTATCAGGTACGCGACCCTCGTCGACACACTCCCAATCTTTACAACGTTGTTGACGAGAGACTTGTGGACGATAAATCCGACACCTCCTTGGGACAGATGGTCGCCCTCCCGGTGATAGAACAAGTTGCCGGACTCGAGGATTGCCGTGTCCTCCCCCTCTCTTCGGACCTCGGATAATCCAATAATATGCCAGCGCAACTTGTCTACCTCTTCTTCCAGCTCCAGTATCTTCTCGTCAGTCCTCAGGGTGCGTGCGTTATATGTTGCCAGGTCGAGTCGTCGTAGGTGGCAACCGAACCTCCACCGGAGATTCTTAGCACCCCCTTAAAGAATATCAAAACTTTAAAGAATATCAAAACTTTATTCATGCTTAGCACAAACAATTATAAGGAAAAACAAGGGATCGTTTTTTATTCTTAAAGAACCTCTTTTTTATTTTGAACTGTGATTTTCTGCTCTACTAAACCAATTTCAATTATAATTCTTCATTTTCTGCTAAATCCGATCTGACGAATCTGATTTATTTACTGATTTTTTTTATCACGGAAATTGGTAGGTGGCATAAAATATAATATCGACTGATTGTCGTCTTCTTCGGAATCAGAACTGTTTTGCGGCATCTCCACGGACGGTACATAGTCCATTCTTTTACAGAATCATCTGGGTCAAAATCTTCACCGCTTTATTCTTAATAATGGCGCTCTTCTACTGGTACTGGAAGACGTACTGTAGATGGCAAGGACTAACTAATTTTACAGACTTTTACTTATAGATAAACATAGACTTCTTTTAATTGGGAGCTATTCGGCGGCATGTTTACTGAATTCAAAGCTTCACCGGAGTTGAAATCTTTATCGGCTAATTCAATGTAACGATGCTCTTTGGCATATTGGAGTTATTCTGGGACATGTTCATCGGTGGCACACAGTTTTTATCTATAGCGATCAATTCTTAAAAATATAAAATTAGAATAAAATGAATTTATTTCAGAATTTTGGTCCATAAAAGTGTTAGTACAAAATATGAATTTACAAATTATGTTTGTAAAACAGAATAAAAACAACACTAAACATTAATTTAAATATTTCCCGGGCTAGTTTGTGGCATTTGGTATACATGCATATCCAGTGTCTCCATGTATTTATACCCAGTGTCCTTGACTGGACAGTCTGGTTTACCACTAATAAAGTTTCCGAATAGTATTGGAGCTCCCTCGCACTCTGCACATAAGAGACGTGAAACGTTGGCGTGGTACTACATCATTTAGGTGAATTCATTGTGTATCTTTATTTTGGTGCGATGAGATATCAAGTTTGAACATCCCGCTTAACTTTTGGAGTTGATAAAATTTTGTAAATTTATTCAGAACCACTTATGAGATCCATAGAGTTCGACCAAGACCAAAGTGAATCAATTATTAAAGAACGGGGAGCCAGTCGTGTCCAATGGGCACATTGGACTGATTAAATTTAAATGGTTTACAGTCATCTGTTGTCTCTTCTCTCGCCACGCTCACTAACTTCTTACCTTTGCTAAATCAAGGTATTATTCAAAGTAAAAAATATATAAATACACAAGAAATGTAACAAGGGAGAGGTAAGTCCCTTACGTTTGGAACCGATTTAATATTAAATTAGGAAAAATATTAGTTTATGAATTTGGTGTAATGGTAATCCTCACTTATGCACAATGAAAACTATTGTCAGAACATTTTGCTTGGTGCCCGAGCAGCAGTAGTAGCAGCGCACGCTACCTCCAAATCGAATTCAACACTTCTTGGCCGTAGCGTATTTTAAAATTATTTTGTTATGAATATAACGCTCTTTTTTACATATTAGAGAGGATTTTGAATAAAATGTGCTATTATTGACTACTTTTTAAGTACTAACTAAATCAAGGTTTTAAGATGTAAAAATAGCTAAAATTTTAATTTTAATTTAGATCAGGTAGGTTAGGGTTTAATCAATCGTTTGTCATATGTTGAATGAATGAATATACTTTTATTGTACACCACAAACAAATACACAGATAACAAAACAAAAGCAGATTATAATATGTAAGTACAATTTGGCGGCCTTATCGCTACATAGCGATCTCTTCCAGGCAACCAAAATATGTTATAAAATATGGGCACCATCATCTGCTTGGGATTCTATAATTACTTACTTACTTATCGTCACGCACAATCCCTAACGGGGTAGCCAGAGAGAACAGATCGCCAAGTGTCACGATCCTTACATACCTCTTTCGCTTCTTTCAGGTTCATTAACTTCTTCATACATGCACGTCTAGGTATCCGAGTACTCTTGACCCTCCCCTCTTCGAGCAATTTGCTCACATGGTCTTCGAAAGTTAGTCTCGGTCTACCTCGACACCTTTTAATATTTACTTTCGCTCTATATATTTTCTTCACCATTCGGTCTTCACTCATTCGTTCAACGTGCCCAAACCATTGGAGTACGCCCCTATCAATTTTTGTGATAAGGTCATCTTTCAATCCTGTCATATTGCGAATCTCTTCGTTTCGCTTTCGGTCGGCTATGGTAACACCACACATTTTACGAAGAGATCGCATCTCCACTGCATTCAACTTGCTTTTATGTTTCTTCTGGCATACCCAGGTTTCGCTGGCGTATAACAAAGTCGGTACCAACACTGCGTTATGTATTGCAAGGCGTGCACTCTTCACCACGCCTTGCCTTTTTACTAATGCATTCAGGGCACCATTGACTTTGTTTCCGGCAGCGACACGCCTATCCACATCTAAATCACATCTTCCATCCGGGCTGAAAGCACTCCCCAAGTATACAATTTCATTTACCTGTTCTAGACATTCCTGATTTACCCATATTTCACATTTCGTTCTCTCTTCGTCCTTTTCAAATACCAGAACCTTAGTTTTATTAGCATTCAAACGGAGACCTTTAATTTCACATTCCTCTTTCATACACGTGACTAATGCCTGCAGTTCTGCTTCTGATGGTGCAATAAGCACTGCATCATCAGCATACAGCAGACAATTAACTTTTATGTCACCCAATTTCACACCCAAACAGTTATCTTTCAGCTTCTGTAAACAGCTGTCGAGATACAGTATGAACAGCCAGGAAGACATGACACAACCCTGTTTACGCCCGCTTGGACGCTAAACATGGGTGACAGGTCATGCCCTACCCGCACACAGGCTTTACAGTCATAGTAAAGTGACTGCACAGCCCTTAACAATCGACCATCCACACCATATCCCATAAGAATCTTTCCGATTTCTCTTGCATCCTGCGTGTCAAAACCTTCGAATAAACTTTACTTGCTAAACTGGTCAAGCTGATCGCCCGATAGCACCCGCAGTCAAAATGTGAACCTTTACCTTTATATAAAGGCACAATGACCGCGGATCGCCAATCATCCGGGACATCTCCCGTCCGCCAGCACAAATTGCACAGCAGATGAAAGCTGTCCCAGACGCGAGGCCCACCGTACTTGACCATTTCAGCAGTAACTCTGTCTAGTCCCGCAGCCTTACCACATTTCAAACTTCGAATCGCACGTTCAATGTCTTTCATGCTGATGACCTCAGTGTCATCGAGGTCCGTGTCTGGCGTGCCAGTCACGGCGTCACCCCCGGATCCTTCACTAAGATCATGACACGCATACATTTCTCTATAAAATTCACTCCATCGCTGCATGACGTCCGATTTTTCTGAGAGGACGTCATTGGTTCTCGAAAGCACTTTGTTCATTCTTAAAGCTGTCGCACCACTCCGGGACCTTCCAACCTCTTTCCAGAAGAGTTTGGAGTTTTCCCTAAAGTTGTGCGACAACCTCTCGTCCGCTTCTATTCTACACCTTTCACGTACTTCCTCAATCAATGTTTTCGCATGAACTTTCTGCAGCTTATATGTTTCTTTCATCTTCTCTCTCATATGCTCATCGTTACTAGAGGCCAAGTAGTCTAACCATGCTTTTTTCTTCTTTTTTACAGCTTCTTTCACTTCATCATTCCACCATGCATCTCTTCTTTTACTACTACCTCTTTTTGTCGTACCACATACTTCTTCCGCTGCACTTACCATTCCATCCCTAAGGTTCTGCCATGTTCTCTCCACACATTCTTTCCTGCCATCGATGGTGTCAAGCTTTTCGGCTACCCTCGTGTGATATTTGTCCCTAGTATCCGCTTCCTGAAGCTTCCAACTTCGGATGCGACAGACCGACTGTGGTTCTGTTACTGCCGTCCGGTGGCGCCAACCCGCGAACAAACCCCTAAATCTAGTAATTACTAGATAATGATCCGTTCCCAGGTCAGCACCCCTGAACACTCGTGTATCCATCACCTGTTTTCGCAGTCGGTCATCCACCAGGAACAAATCAATCATACTTCTCTCATTCTTTCTTTCTCTAGTGTACATATGGATCTTCCTGTGATTAAACATAGTGTTTGTCACAAGAAGACCCTTTTCCTTGCATACAGCCAGTATAAGCTTGCCAGCATCATTGACCCTCTTATCGCCAAACTTTCCAAGCACCGACTCGTATCCTGGTCGAGCGATACCTACCCATCCATTCAAATCACCACATACAACAGTTCTTTCGTTTCCCTTAACCAAATCTAGAACTTCTCTTACATTCTCCCAAAACTCCTCCAGCTCAGCCCTGGACGACGAAGCTACCGGCGCATAAACAGCCAAAAGGAATAACTTCGTCAGTCCCATTTTGAAGCGAACCCAGAGAAGTCTTGAGTTCACAACCTTGTATTCAGTCATAAGATCGACCAACCGGGACGACAACAGCACTCCCACTCCTTGGCAGGCGTTCTCGCTTTCCGGGACTCCGGACCATATAGCTAACGTCCCGCCAGGGAGCTCTTCAATACCACTGCCTTTCCGTTTGGTCTCCGACATACACACGACATCTAATTCTCTTTCTTTCATTATTTCGATCAACTCATTCGTCTTATCTCTCATGCCCCCTCTAACATTCCACGTGCCAACTCTGCACTCCGTCCTCCGCCTTCCGCCGTGTCGGGCTGTGCGTGACGGGTGGCGGTCCCCATCGCCGCTTTGCGCGCTGCATTCCACACCAACGGGGACGAGCTGGTGTGCGTCGCCTTGGGGGGACGCCCTAACCCTCGTTTGCATGGGTGCGCAGCTGTGTAGAATTGCAGCCCTGAAAAGGGCTGGCAGGGGTCGCGACGAGCACGCTTCTACAATGACCCCCATTCTATAATTAAGGAAACTAAATCCCAATCCAAGCATACAACTGCAAGACTTCAAGATATTATAAGTTCATACTGTGTAGATCGGAACAAAAATGAATGATTTTAATCTGGTGGTTAACTATAACATCTGGACGTCGAACACCTTATTCCCCCGTGACCATGGGTGCTGTAAAGTTCTCCAAACGTCGGGAATATAAAAAAGTTAATATAGGCGACAAAATCCGTAAAAACTATGATTAAAACTACTTTTACGGATTTTATCGCGTTTATTTTTACTTTTTATTTTTAATTCCCGACGTTTCGGGCGCTTTCCAGCACCCATGGTCACGGGGGACTGAGATGACTGACCCGGATGTTAAACCCGGAGTACCATATTCAGCTTTTTTAATTATTGTTTATGGTCCGATCTATGCAAAATGAACTGACTATGTACTGAGGTCTTGCAGTGGTATGCTTGGCCGTAAAAACTAGTTAATAATAATAATAATAGTAAAAATAAACAGAACTATTTTATTTACTTTAAATTCTATTAAATTTCTTTTGCAGTTTAATGGGGAAATTGAGTCTTAATGTCCTTTTCATCAGAAAAGACACATTTTTTCGGATAACTACATATTATACAGTTTTCTAAATCAAAACCCAAACCAAAGAATATACCTATGGCGCACTCGGACAAGAGATCTGATCATACTTTTTTTAACTCTTAAAACTTGCTGATCTAATTCTTCACGTACTCACCGATTGAAAAACTTACACTTAGACGCTTTTTAGAGTAGCACATTCACTTTGCTGCTGGTTAAATATTGTTCCAAATATAATTCAAAGGTTCATCATACACTAAAAAGCAGTGAATGCTTTTTTGGGAAGTACGTGACTTTAATATTTTTTTAAATTCTACGCTTGAAAACAGTTAAGTGTTTTTAGCAGTGTTTTAGCTTCTACTACAAGTGTTTATCGCTTTTTAGTATATTATCAGGTTTAGCCTAGTATGACTGCAGCTAAGGAATAAAGCAGTTATTTACGCTTAACTGCCTCTTAGCTCAGAAAATGTGTTTAACTGCATTTTTTCTTAGTTTTATAACATCAAATATTAAATTTCAACTAAGAAAATAAATCGTTAAAATCTCTTAACGGTTATATAGCGTAACGGTGACGGTAACTGATTTCTAGGGTATGACAGCAAATAAAATTTTGCACTTAACCTCCAAAATGCTTAATGTATCTTAGGAACTATCAGTCGTAAAAATATAATTCCAATATTGGTCGATAAAGAATATTTTGCTGTCTAGAGGTGCTAAAAGCTCAAAATCGACAAAATGCACTTAGCCGCCTTTTTCCGTATCCGGGCAGATTACACCATTGACTAGACCATATCGGTGAACAGTGTTTGGCTCCAATTCTCCAACTGCTATAATGAGTAAAATTGCTAACAAATTTAGAGATAAAATTGATATATTCTTCGATCCTCCTAACAATCTCCGTCGAACCTTATGTACCCGTCTTTTGTAATATTCTATAAAAAGTGTTCTTTCCTTTCCGCTTCTATATAATTTTAGTACTGTATTTCATTATCATTTTTTTAATCTTTCTTTATCCTAGAAATATAGATACACAGTGCTTATAAAGTTATTTGCATGATGTATCCGCCTGTAATTATTTGTACATTGTAGTTCTTATCGGTTCATTGTATTTAATTAGCACGTAAGGAATGATACAAATGTTGGTGAATCAATAAACAAAAAAAAAGAAACTTTATAAGATAATATATAATGTTCTTTTACCTATGTCACCGTCATCTTTTTTACACTCTCTATTCCCTCTTTCTCTAAAACCGATGGGACGTAAATCCAACACGAATGGAGAGAGATAAGACGTAGAAACATCGGCTTTACGTGCTTTCCGAGGCACGGGGTTGAAACACTGCCAACTTGCTGGAGAGAGATCAGACGTAGAAACAACGGCTTTACGTGTTTTCCGAGGCACGGGGTTGAAACACTGCCAACTTGCTGGAGAGAGATCAGACGTAGAAACAACGGCTTTACGTGTTTTCCGAGGCGCGGGGTTGAAACACTGCAAACTTGCTGGAGAGAGATCAGACGTAGAAACAACGGCTTTACGTGTTTTCCGAGGCACGGGGTTGAAACACTGCCAACTTGCTGGAGAGAGATCAGACGTAGAAACAACGGCTTTACGTGTTTTCCGAGGCACGGGGTTGAAACACTGCCAACTTGCTGGAGAGAGATCAGACATAGAAACAACGGCTTTACGTGTTTTCCGAGGCACGGGGTTGAAACACTGCCAACTTGCTGGAGAGAGATCAGACGTAGAAACAACGGCTTTACGTGTTTTCCGAGGCACGGAGTTGAAACACTGCCAACTTGCTGGAGAGAGATCAGACGTAGAAACAACGGCTTTACGTGTTTTCCGAGGCACGGGGTTGAAACACTGCCAACTTGCTGGAGAGAGATCAGACGTAGAAACAACGGCTTTACGTGTTTTCCGAGGCACGGGGTTGAAACACTGCCAACTTGCTGGAGAGAGATCAGACGTAGAAACAACGGCTTTACGTGTTTTCCGAGGCACGGGGTTAAAACACTGCCAACTTGCTGGAGAGAGATCAGACGTAGAAACAACGGCTTTACGTGTTTTCCGAGGCACGGGGTTGAAACACTGCCAACTTGCTGGAGAGAGATCAGACGTAGAAACAACGGCTTTACGTGTTTTCCGAGGCACGGGGTTGAAACACTGCCAACTTGCTGGAGAGAGATCAGACGTAGAAACAACGGCTTTACGTGTTTTCCGAGGCGCGGGGTTGAAACACTGCCAACTTGCTGGAGAGAGATAAGACGTAGAAACAACGGTTTTACGTGTTTTCCGAGGCGCGGGGTTGAAACACTGCCAACTTGCTGGAGAGAGATCAGACGTAGAAACAACGGCTTTACGTGTTTTCCGAGGCACGGGGTTGAAACACTGCCAACTTGCTGGAGAGAGATCAGACGTAGAAACAACGGCTTTACGTGTTTTCCGAGGCACGGGGTTGAAACACTGCCAACTTGCTGGAGAGAGATCAGACGTAGAAACAACGGCTTTACGTGTTTTCCGAGGCACGGGGTTGAAACACTGCCAACTTGCTGGAGAGAGATCAGACGTAGAAACAACGGCTTTACGTGTTTTCCGAGGCACGGGGTTGAAACACTGCCAACTTGATGGAGAGAGATCAGACGTAGAAACAACGGCTTTACGTGTTTTCCGAGGCACGGGGTTGAAACACTGCCAACTTGCTGGAGAGAGATCAGACGAAGAAACAACGGCTTTACGTGTTTTCCGAGGCACGGGGTTGAAACACTGCCAACTTGCTGGAGAGAGATCAGACGTAGAAACAACGGCTTTACGTGATTTCCGAGGCACGGGGTTGAAACACTGCCAACTTGCTAGAGAGAGATCAGACGTAGAAACAACGGCTTTACGTGTTTTCCGAGGCGCGGGGTTGAAACACTGCCAACTTGCTGGAGAGAGATAAGACGTAGAAACAACGGCTTTACGTGTTTTCCGAGGCACGGGGTTGAAACACTGCCAACTTGCTGGAGAGAGATCAGACGTAGAAACAACGGCTTTACGTGTTTTCCGAGGCACGGGGTTGAAACACTGCCAACTAGCTGGAGAGAGATCAGACGTAGAAACAACGGCTTTACGTGTTTTCCGAGGCACGGGGTTGAAACACTGCCAACTTGCTGGAGAGAGATCAGACGTAGAAACAACGGCTTTACGTGTTTTCCGAGGCACGGGGTTGAAACACTGCCAACTTGCTGGAGAGAGATCAGACGTAGAAACAACGGCTTTACGTGTTTTCCGAGGCACGGGGTTGAAACACTGCCAACTTGCTGGAGAGAGATCAGACGTAGAAACAACGGCTTTACGTGTTTTCCGAGGCACGGGGTTGAAACACTGCCAACTTGCTGGAGAGAGATCAGACGTAGAAACAACGGCTTTACGTGTTTTCCGAGGCGCGGGGTTGAAACACTGCCAACTTGCTGGAGAGAGATCAGACGTAGAAACAACGGCTTTACGTGTTTTCCGAGGCACGGGGTTGAAACACTGCCAACTTGCTGGAGAAAGATCAGACGTAGAAACAACGGCTTTACGTGTTTTCCGAGGCACGGGGTTGAAACACTACCAACTTGCTGGAGAGAGATCAGACGTAAACAACGGCTTTACGTGTTTTCCGAGGCACGGGGTTGAAACACTGCCAACTTGCTGGAGAGAGATCAGACGTAGGAACAACGACTTTACGTGTTTTCCGAGGCACGGGGTTGAAACACTGCCAACTTGCTGGAGAGAGATCAGACGTAGAAACAACGGCTTTACGTGTTTTCCGAGGCACGGGGTTGAAACACTGCCAACTTGCTGGAGAGAGATCAGACGTAGAAACAACGGCTTTACGTGTTTTCCGAGGCGCGGGGTTGAAACACTGCCAACTTGCTGGAGAGAGATCAGACGTAGAAACAACGGCTTTACGTGTTTTCCGAGGCACGGGGTTGAAACACTGCCAACTTGCTGGAGAAAGATCAGACGTAGAAACAACGGCTTTACGTGTTTTCCGAGGCACGGGGTTGAAACACTACCAACTTGCTGGAGAGAGATCAGACGTAGAAACAACGGCTTTACGTGTTTTCCGAGGCACGGGGTTGAAACACTGCCAACTTGCTGGAGAGAGATAAGACGAAGAAACAACGGCTTTACGTGTTTTCCGAGGCGCGGGGTTGAAACACTGCCAACTTGCTGGAGAGAGATCAGACGTAGGAACAACGACTTTACGTGTTTTCCGAGGCACGGGGTTGAAACACTGCCAACTTGCTGGAGAGAGATCAGACGTAGAAACAACGGCTTTACGTGTTTTCCGAGGCACGGGGTTGAAACACTGCCAACTTGCTGGAGAGAGATCAGACGTAGAAACAACGGCTTTACGTGTTTTCCGAGGCACGGGGTTGAAACACTGCCAACTTGCTGGAGAGAGATCAGACGTAGAAACAACGGCTTTACGTGTTTTCCGAGGCACGGGGTTGAAACACTGCCAACTTGCTGGAGAGAGATAAGACGTAGAAACAACGGCTTTACGTGTTTTCCGAGGCGCGGGGTTGAAACACTGCCAACTTGCTGGAGAGAGATCAGACGTAGAAACAACGGCTTTACGTGTTTTCCGAGGCACGGGGTTGAAACACTGCCAACTTGCTGGAGAGAGATCAGACGTAGAAACAACGGCTTTACGTGTTTTCCGAGGCGCGGGGTTGAAACACTGCCAACTTGCTGGAGAGAGATCAGACGTAGAAACAACGGCTTTACGTGATTTCCGAGGCACGGGGTTGAAACACTGCCAACTTGCTGGAGAGAGATCAGACGTAGAAACAACGGCTTTACGTGTTTTCCGAGGCACGGGGTTGAAACACTGCCAACTTGCTGGAGAGAGATCAGACGTAGAAACAACGGCTTTACGTGTTTTCCGAGGCACGGGGTTGAAACACTGCCAACTTGCTGGAGAGAGATCAGACGTAGAAACAACGGCTTTACGTGTTTTCCGAGGCACGGGGTTGAAACACTGCCAACTTGCTAGAGAGAGATCAGACGTAGAAACAACGGCTTTACGTGTTTTCCGAGGCGCGGGGTTGAAACACTGCCAACTTGCTGGAGAGAGATCAGACGTAGAAACAACGGCTTTACGTGTTTTCCGAGGCACGGGGTTGAAACACTGCCAACTTGCTGGAGAGAGATCAGACGTAGAAACAACGGCTTTACGTGTTTTCCGAGGCGCGGGGTTGAAACACTGCCAACTTGCTGGAGAGAGATCAGACGTAGAAACAACGGCTTTACGTGATTTCCGAGGCACGGGGTTGAAACACTGCCAACTTGCTGGAGAGAGATCAGACGTAGAAACAACGGCTTTACGTGATTTCCGAGGCACGGGGTTGAAACACTGCCAACTTGCTGGAGAGAGATCAGACGTAGAAACAACGGCTTTACGTGTTTTCCGAGGCACGGGGTTGAAACACTGCCAACTTGCTGGAGAGAGATCAGACGTAGAAACAACGGCTTTACGTGTTTTCCGAGGCGCGGGGTTGAAACACTGCCAACTTGCTGGAGAGAGATCAGACGTAGAAACAACGGCTTTACGTGTTTTCCGAGGCACGGGGTTGAAACACTGCCAACTTGCTGGAGAGAGATCAGACGTAGAAACAACGGCTTTACGTGTTTTCCGAGGCGCGGGGTTGAAACACTGCCAACTTGCTGGAGAGAGATCAGACGTAGAAACAACGGCTTTACGTGATTTCCGAGGCACGGGGTTGAAACACTGCCAACTTGCTGGAGAGAGATCAGACGTAGAAACAACGGCTTTACGTGTTTTCCGAGGCACGGGGTTGAAACACTGCCAACTTGCTGGAGAGAGATCAGACGTAGAAACAACGGCTTTACGTGTTTTCCGAGGCACGGGGTTGAAACACTGCCAACTTGCTGGAGAGAGATCAGACGTAGAAACAACGGCTTTACGTGTTTTCCGAGGCACGGGGTTGAAACACTGCCAACTTGCTAGAGAGAGATCAGACGTAGAAACAACGGCTTTACGTGTTTTCCGAGGCGCGGGGTTGAAACACTGCCAACTTGCTGGAGAGAGATCAGACGTAGAAACAACGGCTTTACGTGTTTTCCGAGGCACGGGGTTGAAACACTGCCAACTTGCTGGAGAGAGATCAGACGTAGAAACAACGGTTTACGTGCTTTCCGAGGCGCGGGGTTGAAACACTGCCAACTTGCTGGAGAGAGATCAGACGTAGAAACAACGGCTTTACGTGCTTTCCGAGGCACGGGGTTGAAACACTACCAACTTGCTGGAGAGAGATAAGACGTAGAAACAACGGCTTTACGTGTTTTCCGAGGCACGGGGTTGAAACACTGCCAACTTGCTGGAGAGAGATCAGACGTAGAAACAACGGCTTTACGTGTTTTCCGAGGCGCGGGGTTGAAACACTGCCAACTTGCTGGAGAGAGATCAGACGTAGAAACAACGGCTTTACGTGCTTTCCGAGGCACGGGGTTGAAACACTGCCAACTTGCTGGAGAGAGATCAGACGTAGAAACAACGGCTTTACGTGCTTTCCGAGGCGCGGGGTTGAAACACTGTAACTTGCTGGAGAGAGATCAGACGTAGAAACAACGGCTTTACGAGCTTTCCGAGGCACGGGGTTGAAACACTGTAAACTTGCTGGAGAGAGATCAGACGTAGAAATAACGGCTTTACGAGCTTTCCGAGGCGCGAGGTTGAAACACTGCCAATTTGCTGGCTCCGTGCTGCTGTTGAGAATTTCTTGACAGCAAAACCCAATAACTGAGTTTGGTCTAACTCACGATCTCATGATTAGCAGATGTACTTACAATAACTTTTTCAGAGACAATAATAGCCCTATCAACAAATCAGTGAGTCTCCTTCCAGGTTTCCTGTTTTATCTTAATAACACCTTGGGTCACCACCGGCGATTTCAGTTCTTGCTTAAAACAACATAATTGCATGGCCTACATATAATCATTTTAGTTCATTTGGGTCACAAACAATCATTTGGTTTGTTCATGTGTAATAAAAGAACAAAATTTTGTATGTACAGTACATCTCCAACTACATGATGAAGGAGAGATTTCTTATATGGTGATATTTTCCAATTTCGTGATACGGTTTTTATTAAATTATTTTTTTTACCTATTCTCTTTGCACCTAACGAAATTAGTGGCAAGTCGTTCTCTGAATCCTCATGTCGATCTTCAAAAACATCAATATCCAAGTCATCTTGTTTTCCAGCAGTATCTAGAATGAAACAGATTCTGACTCAATATATAAAATACAATCTAATATTTTTTCCAAGCGACTAGATCACTACAGTCCCTTACACAGCTTATTTGTCCGAGCCACCCACTTTCATTACCATACTGCATGTTTCATAAGCTATGTGTAATAACCTAAAGTGGCAATGGGCCGAAGAACTGACTACCGATGGAGAACGGTTCTCCTAACGTGACGTAATTTTGGCAGCCTCGCGCCGGTAGACGAAGTGTAGGGCGGTCCCCCACTAGATGGAGTGACGACCTGGTAAGACATGCAGTAACTCTATGGAAGCAGGTGGCTCAGGACTGTGCTTTGTGGTGTTCCTTGGGGGAGGCCTATGCTCAGCAGTGCACTTGTGAAGGGGTGTAATGATGATGATGATTCATCCACCTCATTTAGTGAGTGTTCGCCACAACTTGTTTTTAGTAGGTGAGTACTTGCCAGTATAAGCATTCCTTGAGCACCCTTTCTCCATATGTTTTTAGTATGAAGTGACAAACAAACTAACAGTCCACCTTATGGCATGTAGTTGAATCACCTGATGGTAAATGGGTACTGCAGTCCACGCACTGCCTGCAGCTAACTTCAAACATCAAAGGCTACAATGCGCTGTCACCTCTGACTACATTATGCAACGCCCCACAGCCTGTGATTATACTGACTCTATACTCTTCAGACTGGCACGCACTGATATTTAACGACAGAAATATATAAGAGAAAGTGGAAGGAGTCCATATGGGTTAAGAAATTGGCAAAGATAGGTGGTAGCTTACCAGCTGTAAGTATAGCATTAACTCCTATGAAGTGAATACATCTTAGTATACATACATACTGGCTGCATTTATACAGGGTCAAAATATAAATAAATATATTTATACATAAGTAAAAGAAAATGGTCTAACAATGCTCATTATGATGTCCATGTATGCTTATCTTTTAAACAATTATTTAATATGTTATTTTCTTTCTGCGTGAGTGCTTTTTACATGCACTTTGAATTTAGGCAAAGGCAAATCAGTACATTGCACATGATGCCCTCTTTATTTTGTGTCAATGGGCTACAGTAACCACTTGCCATTATGTAAATTGTGCCTTAATTTTATAATATCACAAAATGTGTATATCTTACCTGTTTCATGACTCCAGTTTACATCAAATTTGATATTTTCATTTTCGATTTTCTCTTCCTCAACTTTAACAGATTCAAGGCTAAAAATGTCGTCCTTACAATCATTTTCTATATCACACTCTACTGGCCAGATATCTATATGATTGATTGATGTAAACTGAATCTCATCTCTAGCCTCATGTGGTTTTGGTATTGACTGAAACCAAACTCTTTTTTAAATAAGAGACAAAAGGCAGTGTAGTAGTGGCGTAGGAGATCCCATACTACTCCATACCATCCCGCAGATTCAGACAAAAGTGAAAGTCCCAAATAAATTTAAATAAGAATGTAGAGTTTAGAAATGTAATTAGAATCGAGACTAAAGTCAAGAGTTTTTCTATAGCTTTTAAATATCTATAGCCTTATAGTGAAATTGGTCTGTAGTTGTTGATATCCACTCCACTCTCATCTCCACTCTTGTGAACAGGTGTTACTAGGGACTCCTTGAACAAAGACAGAAATTATACCATTCTACTGTATTAAAATAACGTGTAGTAGAGTATGAGACACATGATTTGTGATAGCCGGTACATATTTGTGTTTATAACCACTCAAACGCCCGGGCGACCATAGTCGCCTAAAACTTTTTCCGGTTGAATGTTAGGGCGATTAGAGCGGCCTCGCTGACTTCTTCTACACTTTAAAAGAATTTTTATCAATGGAAAGTTACAAAAAGCTACATGAATTTCGCACTAGATGGATCTATATTAAAAATGCATCTATCAGTTAGTAAAAGGTCTATGCCAGGTAACAAATACCATTAAAAAAAAAGAAACAAGCATTTAATCCAGTTGTGTCAAGTTTTGTGTAGTAGCCAGTAGCACTATGAATTTTGCATTTCAAATGTAAATAATAATGTATTTATTATAATTTTGTACTAGTATTATATATGGAAATAATCCTCAAAATGCTTTCTATTCGTATATCCGCAAGTTTTATGAATCCAGTATGTAATAATGTTTTTATATGTGATGAAGTCGACACGCGAAAACTTCGCCTTTGTGTGTTGGTGTTTCGTTAACTTTTAGTATTGTATATTTTCTATTTTAATAAAATATTTCTTATAAGTAAAAAATAATAAATATAGATTTAAAATAAATTCTTATAATAGTTTGTCACATTTTATAGCCGCCCGGAAGATTAGACTAGAATCTTCGATCAATTATATACTAGAATAAGGATCAGGAACAAAAATAAGTCGCACAAGTGGCCACGTTTGCACACACGTAAACATCTATCTATCTTAGAAAAATGTTTAATACTATTAACAACTTCAGTTCGTTATAAACCTTAATAACACTCTAACATAAAGTTTAATCACCATTGAAAAATGTATTTATTTAAGTTTTTTCATCAGAGAAAGGTTAAAAGCAATAAGTTTAGAATGTCGCTTGAAAATAAAAAGTCATAGCTACTAAATTACTTATTCTAAAATGGAACTTAAACTCTTAAGTAATAAGGTTAAAACATTATGTTGACATTTTCGTGCTTACTCTAATTCGGTAATAGACATAGTTCTTGGTATTACATTTCATTGCTCGGAACACAGTAAGTTTTGAAAGACGTAGAGTTAGAGAATATAAATATTTTAGGCCAAGGGTCGTTTTGCATGGTGGCAAATATTTTTGACCGATTTATAAAAGTAGTAGCACTAAGTGGTAGGTATTATTATCAATCGACTTATAAAACAAATAGAAAAAAATGTAAAATAACTCTTCTTTCGGAAGTCGGTGGCAAAAAAGTTAATGATATAAAAAATAAAGTCACAGACTTCCGAAAGTTTTGGATAGTAAAATCGTTATTTTATTAATACTGTTGCGCACCTAAGTTGACGTCATGTACTCGGCACTAGCGCCATCTAGTGTCGGGGACGAGAGCGAGGGGAGCTTTTCAGAAAATTACATCACTAATCTTTCAACCGACTGCGCCATCTTGTGTCGAAACCAAGAACTAAGTTTCTAGAAGCCGACACTCGAACTTTCTACGCCTTGCGCGTATTTACTTGAATGTTCTGGATGTTTCGGTGCTAATGTGTATTTATAGGCGCTGCAAGGTGCGATCGGGGAAGTAATGAATTTGGCGAGACAAGCGAACCTTCGGAGCGAAATAAAGTGAATCAGTGTAGTTAATTATTACTGTTCTAAGTTTCAATTAGTGTAAAGTGAATTAAAGACTTAATTTTGGTAATTCAATCGGCAGTTTTTATTGTCACGAACCTCAAGCTCGTAACAATTGGTGTCGGAAGTGCGATAAAATCATGCCGATTTTACCTAAGGACGAAATGGAGGGTGCCCGTACCCGAAGTCAACGCCAGCAGGAGACGGACCAAAGAAGATTTGGTGGTGCAACGCCGCAGACGTCGGAGGACCAGCTGCCGGCTGCAGGCCCGTCAGTAGCTCCTACATCTGCAGCACCCGACTTAGGTGCTCTGATGGTGATGCTGCAGGAGCAGGCTCGCCGACAGGAGGAACAGGCTCGACGACAGGAGGAACAGGCTCGACGACAGGAGGAACAGGCTCGCTAACAGGCTCGCCGACAGGAGGAACAGGCTCGCCGACAGGAGGAACAGGTCCGTCAGTTGAAAGAGCAGCTGCAGAGCGGACAAGAGGAACAGGTCCGTCATTTGGAAGAGCAGCTGCGGGGTGGACAAGAGGAACAGGCCCGTCGATTGGAAGAGCAGATGCTCCTCATAAAGGACCTTCACGCTACCTTCGGGAAGGAGATCAAGGAGGTGAAGGATAGGGTTGCTCAGCATGACAACCGCCTGTCAGAAGCTGAAACCCAAATCGCGAAAGCTGAAACCCGAATCGAGAAAGCTGAAACCCGAATCAACCAAGTGAACAATCGGGTTGACAACGTGATGGCTGACGTGAAGAAAACGCTGGACGACCTCAAACTGAGGGATGGAATTACAGCTCCCGTAGTAGCTACAACACCTTCGCTACGTGGGTTCAAAGTGCCACCGTTCGACGGGACTTCTTCCTGGTCAGCTTACAAAATCCAGTTTGAAGCCGTGATGAAGGCGAACGGCTGGAATAAGTCAGGCTATGACTGCTCTCACACTAGGCCTGCGCGACCAGGCCTTAACAGTTCTGGAAGCTCTCGGTGAGGAAGTGACTTATGAGCAACTCCTTGAGGCATTGGAGGCGAGATATGGCGACGCTTACCTGGAACACGTCTTTCGTGCGAAGCTTAAAGATCGCGTGCAGCGCATCAACGAAAACCTGCAGCAGTGGGCTCTAGAGGTGGAGAAGCTGGAACAAAAAGCATACCGGTCTGTACCTGCGCTCATTGAAGGGAACCTGGTGCAGACATTCATCGATGGCATCCGCGACCTTGAAGTCAGAGCTGCTGTGAGGCTGGGGCACCACGAAACGCTTAAGGACGCCTTGGCCCATGCACTGGAGGTGGAAGCCGTGCGACAGGATCATCGTTCCCATCGCGTCAGGGAGGTTGCAGCAGCTACAGTTCGCGACCACAACAAAGGATACAGCCCTAGGTGCTATGGCTGTGGGGAAAGGGGCCATCTTCGATCCAGCTGCCCTAAGCGAACTATAGAAAGGGAAGTTGATCTATCTTGAGAGGGTAGTGCAGCTAACGGCACCGACTGGCGGTGGCAGGATCGTCGTTCCCCTCGCGCTAGGGAGGTTACAGCAGTTACGGTTCGCGACCACAATGAATGATACAGCCCTAGGTGCTATGACTGTGGGGAAAGGGGCCATCTTCGATCCAGCTGCCCTAAGCGAACCCTAAAGGGAAGGTGAACGATCTCAGAAGGGAAGTGCGGCTAACATCACCGCCCAGCAGCAGCCGGAATACGACTTTACCATCAGACTTCGCAGCGGGAAATCTCATGGCAACGGAGATGCATTGTCAAGAAGACCCTGTCCTGAAGATTGGAAACATTGTACTAGGCAAGAGAGTAAGGAAGTGGTATCCGTGAGAATGCTCAGGACAGACCACCTCAGCAACGAATGGAAGGACAGCCTACGACATGCACAGCAGGAAGATCCGGACATCAAACCGATTCTGGAAAGGATGAAGGCCCGTGCTACCAAGCCTAAGTGGAGCGACGTCTCAGCGATGAGTTCGACCACTAGAAGCTATTGGGCCCAATGGGACAGCTTGCTGATTCAGGATGGAGTTCTGTGCCGTAAATGGGACAATGGTCGAGGAGACAGCTGTCGTTTGCAAATGGTTGTCCCTAAAGTTAAAGTGCCGAATGTTCTACAGCTGCACCATACTGGTTGTTCAGGAGTCCATCTGGGAGTTAAACGAACTCTACTGAAGATCCGAGAACAGTTTTACTGGGTCCATTATCGTGATGATGTCGAGGATTGGTGTCGTACATGTACAAGTTGTGCGACTGTGAGGGGACCTCAGACACGTAGTAGAGGAGTATCGAAATTGTACAATGTTAGTACATCATGGGATAGGACAGCCCTTGACATTGCGGAGCCGTTACAGAAAGGCGCAAGAGGGACTCCTAAGATCATCCATGTGGATCGCTTGGCGCGTTATTATGGGGCCGATAATTCTCGGGACGAGCATGTCTTAGGAGGGGGCAGTGTTGCGCACCTAAGTTGACGTCATGTACCCGGCACTAGCGCCATCTAGTGTCGGGGACGAGAGCGAGGGGAGCTTTCCAGAAAATGAAATCACTAATCTTTCAACCGACAGCACCATCTGGTGTCGAAACGAAGAACTAAGCTTCTAGAAGCCGACACACGAACTTTCGACGCCTTGCGCGTATTTACTTGAATGTTCTGGACGTTTCGGTACTAATGAGTATTTATAGGCGCTGCAAGGTGCGATCGAGGAAGTATTGAATTTGGCGAGACAAGCGAAGATTCGGAGCGAAATAAAGTGAATCAGTGTTGTTAATTATTAGTGTTCTAATTTTTAATTAGTGTAAAGTGAATTAAAGAGTTAATTTTGGTAATTCAATCGGCAGTTTTTATTGTCACGAACCTCAAGCTCGTAACAATACAATGTAAAAAAATAAAGGTACAAGAAAGTATACAAAAGTATTTTAGATAGTAATGTAAGCATGTTTAATTACCTTTAAATAGATTTAGCTTGTTATAAAGCTGTTTTTTTTTAATTAATTTTCATTTGAGCGGTTTCTTTTTTACAAATAATAAATAAAAAAATAATAATGAATTTTTCTATAATTATTTTCACCAAACTTATTTTATGGTTGTGTTCGTTTCCCCCAGAAAACACATCTTTTTCAATATATGCGTTTAAAACATTGACACATATAAAGTTTTTATCATACATTTTTTGAATTGATTTACCGCCACTCATGCGCAGACAGTTGTGTATAACAAGTTCGGTTTTCATGCATATGTCGAACACGTCGTTTGAAGCATAACATTAACCACCCATGTCTCTTATATCTATTAATTTTTGAAACCATAATTTTTCTTTAGCCAATAAATCCATTTTACAGTCCTCACAGTTAATTTTCTTAACAAGGCTACTGACTACAAAACCAGAAATGTAACCTACTATCTGCGAAACAATATCTGAAGTTGGATTATGATCTAGTTTTTCACTCAGTTCAGTGCAATTTGTCTGATATTTATCAAAACTCTGTTCTATAGATATTTTGTTTAAAATTTCTGCAGAACTTAAATTTTTTTTCCTCGGTTTCCTCAAACCGGTACCTATCGACAAGTTATTAATTGTGTTGAGCGATGATGATGCGGATAAAATTGGTATATTCTCTATAGGTACACTGTTTCCGGTAAATTTGGAACCCAGTTCTAAATGAGACAGCAGCTTTTTAAAGCTGGCTTTAAATTGTCTAGTGTTGGAATTATTATTATGTCTTCTATTCTGTTATTATATATCTATATGGTCTTGGCTGAGTTTATATGTTAATAAATAAGAAAGGATGTCAGTTACAACTAAAGTTTTATACAGTTAAGTCAGACTGTTGATACACACTAACAGTCCTAATAATCCAGTATTATTCTGTGTTTTGATAAGTAGCATTTTTTTTGGTTGAAAACACAGTTCTTATATCGGTATCAACTTTAAGAGTTCTTTTATTTGTAACATTAATTGCTAATTATAATAAGTAATCTTTAATTTGGGACAAGAAAGACAATATTTTTTGTGAATTACCCTTATTCAAAGGTTGTTTGAATCCAAAGTCCTTAAGGTTTCTGGTATTTAGGGTATCAAAAAGATTATTAAGTATCTTAATAAATTTTACTGTGCTTTCTGATTCTCTAAATGCGGGAATATTTAAGGTTTTATTGCAAAAGTCTATAGCATTAGCAACGCTTCTACTAAGAAGTTGCGTTGCTAATTTCACGTTCATTATTTGGTTTTTAAAATGGACAAGTCGATGTGAAAGCTTATTCGCCAAATGTACCTAAGCAATTTTCTTCTTGCAGATTATATAGTTCCGATAAATATTGCCATCTAATTGATTTTTCACCAGTAGTATATATTACTTTTTTAGATTCGAAAGTGTTTCGCATCAGTTTTAACATATGGCACGCGTCTAAAAATACAACTACATTATAATTAGCACTGGGGTGTTTGAAATCAGTATTTAATTGATTGATCAGTATTTAATGGATTTCGCGGGTAGCTTGGTCGGCTGTCAAGTGCTTGTGTCCCGTATTAAAAATTATTTTAAATATAAAACAGCATTTTTAAATAAGTAAACAAGTATATTTAAGAACAATTTTAGTAGTGTTATAAGATACATTAGTAGAATAAAGTGAAAACAGTGGTCGTTGGTTGTTACAGTGCAAAATAGTGATCAGCTGTTCGTAACAAGATCAGCTGTTTGTCATTAAACTGTATTGCAAATTGCTGCTGTAAACATTTAAGTTATTTAACAAACCTTAAATAGTTAAACGTAAACAAGTTAGTAAAGCATAATTCTACTTTCTCTATAATCATATCTTCAATCTAACTCGAGTCTCACAAGTAGGTATCAATAGAGGTACGGAAGTGTTTTCAAATATAAATAGCCACTATCATTATCAAATAAGTGTATTTAATTGTGAAACTTTTACAAATATATTTCCTTAAGCTGAAGTGATGAAAATAATATATTATTGTCATTTAATACTAAGAAGTGTGCGTCCAGTATCAGAAAAGTGAATGATTATCATAAAAAGTGATTAACTTTACGGTGTAGCAGTGCACCGAACTTGGAAAAAATTCCTGAGTTATGAGTCACAATAACCGACTTGCCGTATTTAAAAAACAAGACTGCTAGGAACCATACCAAAAATTCACCGTAATATCGTAATTACATCGTGGTCGAGTGGCACATTAGGCTACATTTAAACGAGTACATTGAAAGGCGATGATTCGAGCCTCTTAACGTTAGTCTTTTTGTGATTAATTTTTCAACAAAATATATTAACATACTTAGTATCGCGAGACTTATCGACCCACATTTAACAGAAAGCAATAGATATTCGTGGGTAAGAATTATAAGCTGATTTCAACAGAGGGCGCTACGATACCCAATAATAATCATATAAAATTTTATAAAATGGATACAGACAGCAATAACATTACTTATCGCAAACCTTGTAGAACAAGTTCATTAAATGACCTTACAAATATGACAAATAACAATGAAAAAAACATATTTGAATCCACAGTAATGAGTATTCCGGATAGCTTACATGACAATAGTGACGTATTAAATTATCTGAGCGAACAAGTTAAAACACTTACGACGCAACTACAGAGTGCTCATCAAGAGATTGAAAATCTAAATAGCGAAAACTTTCGTCTTAAATCTGATCTTCAAAACATAATAAAGACTAACAACGCGTACAAAAAAATATACTCAACGCCTGAGAAAAAAAGCATAACACCAGTTTCAAAACGAAAGTGCAAAACATTGCATAACAATAACGTGCCAATTTTTGGACACAATATTAAAAACAATGACGAACTTTCTCAACCATCAGAACATACCAAAAGCTCGTCTCAGATGCATAACAAAGAAACTCAAACGTGTTACGTCTATACAGCAAATAAATCAAAAGAAATATCTACATCCTTTTCTTATAATAACAAAAAACCTCAACTTAATGAAGAACTGAGAACAATGATAGCAAATCGTAAACAAAAGAATAAATTATGCATTCTAAGCAGTAACAAAACAGGGTCCCTATCCATAATTGAAGACGTGTTTTCAAATTACTTTGATTTCTGCCATTATGTAATCCCGAATGGTACTATAAAGGAACTTTTATGCAACATAGAAAACAAATTAAAAGACTTTACCTTAAATGATTATTGTATTTTTTGTATTGGAGAAAACGATATTAAAGCTGAGGGGAGTCAAATTAACACAATAAATATGATAAAAGATTCCCTAAAAAAAATAACCCACACTAATAAGATAATTTGTGTACCGACATATATAACAGGAGCACCTATATATAATTTTAAAGTTGAAATGTTTATTAATCTCCTTCATCTTGATATACAGAATAATGAATACGCATACCTATTTGACAGCAACCGTGATCTATCACTAGATATGTTTTCTTATAAAACAGGAAAAATTAATAAATACGGAATAAAAAATATATATGACCGTATTATGGACAATATTTTAATTGATTTGTGCTCATCTGAACAGATCGACATACAAAAAAATAATAGTATAAAACACAGTACTCCTGATATTTCGACAAGGTCTCTAAAAATTGACGAAAAAGAAACCGACACTCAGTTTTTTCTCTGAAAAATATATACATGTCTTACATCAAAATATTGCAGGACTACTCAACAAATCAGATGCATTATGTATAAATCTGGAAGAACTCAGAGACATTAACAAATTTATAGACGCTATATGTATAACAGAGCATTTTATGATGGCAGGTCAGGAATTAAACCTAAATGTACCAAATTACATTTTGGCTTCGTCTTACAGCCGAAGCAACAGCAACAGAGGAGGAACATGCATCTTACTGAAAAAAGAACATAAATTCAGGGAATTTTCAGAAATTAGTAAATATTGTCTTGACTATGTATTTGAGTGCTGTGCAATTGAACTTATTGATTTTAAAATTGTTATTATATGTATTTATAGAATACCCAATCAAAATAACTTGTATACATTCTTTCAGAGGTTGGAAAAACTTTTGACTTATTTTGCCAATCTTAATTTAAAAAATATTTTAATTGCTGGTGATTTTAATATAGATGTTTTAAAAAGCAATAATGTTACTTTAGACTTTGAATGTTTATTATTAAGTTATAATCTTAAGCTAGCACTACATGAACCGACGAGACTAGCCAGTCAAACATGTATCGACAATTTTGCACATAATTTCAAAAAGGGTTGTAAAACTGAAATTTTAGAATTAGGTCTCTCAGACCATACTGCTCAGTTAATTAAAGCACCTGCTAAAAAAATACCGACATTAAATTCTTGGCGTACCAGAAAACGTGATTATAGCTCAGAGAACATAGAAAAGTTTAAAATGTGTATTAAAAGTTTATCTTTTTTGAATATTTACCATGCTGATGACCCAAACATAGCCTACCAATATTTTATTGATGATTTTAAACTTTTTTATGACCTTTGTTTTCCGCAAATACAAGTTTTGATAAAAGTCAATAGTAAACCAAAATGGGTATCCCATGGAATCAAGGTTTGCAGTAGAAAGAAAAAAGATTTGCTTTGGAAATTCAGATTGAATTCAACTGAAGAGAACAAATTAAAATATGTAAAATATAGTAAATTATTTAAAAAAATTATAACCCTAACGAAACGTGCACAAAATAATTATAAAATAAAAATCTCAAGTAATAAAAGTAAAACAGCGTGGCAAATTATAAACAAAACAAGACTCAATACACCTAAAGAAACTATTGCCAACATAAAAATTAATGATCGAATTTGCATAGATAATCCTAAAAAAATAGCTAACGCGTTTAATAATTATTTTATTGAAAAAGTTAATCCCCTTCCGGATGCCGGGAAAAAAGTAAATAATACAATTAAACACCAATTAAATTCAATGTTTCTTGCACCAAGTTCATCATACCAAATAAATAAGATTATAAAAACATTGAAAAACACGAACAGTGTAGGATACGATGGTATTTCCACAAAAATAATTAAAGCAGTAAGTGAGAATATATGCCACCATCTGAGTCACATCATTAACTTATGTATATCAACAGGAATATTTCCAAAAGACCTTAAATTATCAATTATAAAACCATTATTCAAAAAAGGAAATAAACAGTTAATGGAAAATTATAGACCAATAGCATTATTATCAATATTCTCGAAAATTTTTGAAAAATATCTTTATGGTGAAATAAATTCTTATCTCGAAAAACACAAAATTTTGTGCAATGAACAAAAAGGGTTCCGGCAAAATAAGACCATAAATATGGCCATTTATGAATTCATTGAAAATATTATATGCCATGTTGACAAAAGATTTCCCATTTGTGCTCTTTACTGCGATATGTCACAGGCATTTGACTATGTAGACCATAATATACTTATTAATAAACTTGACGCTTACGGTATTAGAGGAAATGTCTTAGATTTGATTCGTTCCTACTTAAATAATCGACAACAAATAACAGAAATAACTAAAGTGAATCTTGAAACCAAAAACGAAGAAATATACACTTCCAAGAAGCGCTATGTATCATATGGCGTGCCCCAAGGCAGTGTACTGGGGCCACTCTTATATATTATATATGTTAACGACTTGCCAAATGCAACGACACAGCCTATTACACTATTTGCTGATGACAGTACTGTTACAATTGCATGTAAGGACATTAATCATTATAAATTTGACATCAAAAACGCATTGACATCTATAATTTCATGGCTAAACAATAATAATTTAAAAATCAATTTAACAAAGACAAATATAATGCACTTTGGACAAAGATCACAAAATCCATTAAATATAAATTTGGTTTATGATAATTACACGATAAGTGAAGTTACTTCTACCCGCTTTCTTGGCTTAATTATAGACAGCAAATTAAATTGGAAAGAACACATTAACGTATTATGTAAAAAAATCAGCAATCTTTCATACGCCCTTCATAAACTTGCTCCAACTATCAACACAGATACGCTTTTTTCGGCATACTATGGTCTTGTTGAATCTGTTCTCAGATATGGCATCATTTTTTGGGCCAACTCAACTAACACAGATATGGTATTTAAAATGCAAAAGCGATGCATACGGGCCATGTTTGGTATTCAAAGTACGGACAGCTGTAAGCCATTATTTATCAAACACAAAATTCTCACACTTCCATCACTATATATATTGGAAATAGCTCTATTCGTTAGAAGCAACCCACACTTGTTTCCTCGCCTATCAGACAATGTAAGACGTAATCGCCGAGACAACAATAGACTATGTGCTCACCCTGCTAAAACAGCGCTACTGCGTGAAAGTGTAGTATGCAAAGCTCCATTAATATATAACAAAATTCCAAACGACATTAAACAATTGAATACAGGATTATTTAAGAAAACATTAAAAAAAATATTGACTGCAAAATGCTATTATAATGTTAATGACTTCCTTATCGACAAATCCTGAATCATGAATGTAACAAACCTATTTAAATACTATTTACTACTTTATTATATACATTGTTAATATCATTGTATTGTTAATGCCATTGTATAATTATTTTTGATAGGAAATATAAATGACATTTATTACATTCAATTACTTCATGTTCTGATAAATTATTTAGTAGATATTATACCTTTTGTCATAACTCATTAATTATCTGTTACAGCTATCTTTATTTTCTATTTTTTTTCTCATATTTGTACACCAACTATGGTCAAACATGTTGATTCAAAATTATAACTTTAAGACCAATAATAAACATCAAATGTATTATTATCTACACATGTTTTTGCAAATAAATATATCTTATCTTATCTTATCTTAAGTTTTTTAAATCACCCAACACACACCCCAAAGTTTTCATCGTTGTAATATTGCTTTTGCAGCCATCAAACGTCACAGAACGAATTTGCACACCAATTTGATTGCATTTTTCTAACGCCATCTTTATTAAATTTGCCTTCATATCTGCCTTAATACTGTCAATAAAAAATAAGCTAAAGGCATTGAAGTAATAAGTACTTACGTAATAGAACAGCTATCTCAAACAAAAAATGTGAGCTACTCTGTGTTCGCGCGGTTGGTTTTTTTTATCATAGAATAAACATAGGTAGAATGATCCGTAGGTAATATTAGATTGTATTGAATAGGTAAATTAAATAGAGAACAATATTTAAATTTTGTCATTTATTTTGTATATTATATTTGCTTATTTAATATAATTTTAGATACCTTATCTATGTCAAATAAAAAAAATATAAAAAAACATACTAAATGTATGTTTAACAAAACTTATTAACATAACATTTAAATTACAAATATATATATATATATATATATATATATATATATATATATATATATATATATATATATATATATATATATATATTATAAATTAGAATAAGAGTCGTTCATAAATGCTGGGCACGCGAGAGTTAAAAATGGACGAATTTATTCCACTTTGACCTTTTTTGAAGTCAAAACCTAAAAATAAAATAAAAGAAAATTTAGCCTAATTATAATAACTTATTTAAGTTTCTACAAAAAAAAATGTGTATAATAATATTATATTCGTCCTATACTTAAGTACCCACAGAAATGTCGCATCTGAACATATTAATTTCATAATCTATAATCCATGACACAAAATGGCGTCTTAGGAATAATTTGTTTTTATCTATAATACTTTTTTATTGATTAAGTATCCTTATTAACCGACGAAAAGTAATTCCTTGGTTTTTACTGACATTTCTTGAATTATTTGTGCAATATCTAAGTACACACGACGGATATTTTTATATAGATTTTTTTTTAAATCAACACAACACGTGACAACTCTAAAAGCGCCTAGCGAGTGACTGATTTAAGTGCTGTGTATGCACCGCAGTTGAGTGGAACAGAGCAGCTGAATGCAGTGTCGCTTTTAGTACGTAGTACATAATAGCTCAATGGCTAAAGGTAGTTTCCAGGAATCATTGATTGCAACTAACATAAAAACATAAGCTTGGGTGGCCATTAGGCTACTGTCGTCGCTACCTAAACCCATATCTACAAGGCCCTCATAGCTTTTACCTGTCCATATCTTTTGCCTCCTAATAGATATTTTATGAGCAACCAAAGCACATAAAATAAATTTATCACTAGATTTAACTTTTTCTCAAGCCTATTTAAAGTTTCGGTGCAAAATCCAGGTTCAGCATTTGCACTTCGATACCATTCATATAATGTATGGGGATGGGGTAAACATGTATTAAACATTTTACGTACATATTTGTAAGCAGATGGCGAGTAAAAATGCAGAGTTAAGGCAAATTTTCTAGCACCTGCAAGATATTTTTGAAGGGCCTCGTACGATTTTTTATATTTTTAATGTACATTCCATTAAATAGTTCTGCAACTTCAACATTTTTTCATCATCAATCGATTGTTTCTTTTGAAGCAATTTTATTATGTTTTTTAAATAATTTTTCTTAGCTAGTCGCTTATTAACTATTTGTAAATTATGGATTTTTTTTGATTTAATATCTATAATTTGGCGACATGTCGTCAATTTCTTTTTTAAATACCCTTTTCTAGGAGTGTCACATACCAATGTTAAATCTGATAATGATGCATCAGGAGACTTCAAGCCAACTGCATCAGCCCGAGGTACGTCACGTATTTCTGTGGTATATTCAAAAGTTAAAGTTCTTGAAGGTTTGCCCGTAAAGAAACATACGCGGTTTATTGAAAACAGTTTTAAAGTATTTCATGAAAATACCTACAGGTATAGTTTTCCTCTGATAAAGATTTTTTTTTATTACCTGATCTGATAACTCTTTAAATTCTTCGTAAATTCTGAACATAAAGTTGATTGCACTTTTATTGGTCCGTGAATCTAAAAAAAGTCATAAACAACTTACTTTTTTGCCAAATGTATTTTACACTAGCAATGTTAATACTTTATGATAATTATCTGCAATTTGGGAATAGCTGTTTTTAATAATCTACGCCTTTGCGTGTTTCCAGTTATGTCCAATCTATCAAAATGAATTGAACATATTCTCGAATTTTTAGACTGGTTGTATAGTTCTTCTCCTCTTTCTTTCTCGACAATAGATACCCATTCTGCACAGCGAAATGGGTCGCTAGGAAATCTACAAACAAAAATAATATATATTAAATAACTATACTACTCCATGCATGTTTGTTCAAGAACAGTCGATGTTTGTTACAATAGTTGTTGCGTTGTAGCAAACATTGGCCAAACGATCATAATATTAGCTAATTGAATTATTTTTGCTATTTAATTCTGTTTTTATTTCATGAAAAACACTTAATGATATAAACTTACCGAAAAAAAGATATTCTTTCCAAAATGTTGTTGTTACGGTGGTTATTTGCACAGTTTTTGAACACGAACTGCGGCAT
Organism: Parnassius smintheus behrii; assembly: GCA_036936625.1. Lineage (NCBI taxonomy): Eukaryota > Metazoa > Arthropoda > Insecta > Lepidoptera > Papilionidae > Parnassius > Parnassius smintheus. Next base: position 1,429,400 of record JAUPFT010000025.1, read on the forward strand.
TTCGACGTTTTAGCGTTGGCTATGATTGGACCATACTAATTTGAAATAAGACCACAGAAGTGTTTGTGGTCTTATTTTTCTGGCCGTTTTTGAAGCGCTTATCGGGAATCTAGTATATAATTGATCGAAGACTAGAATGGAGTATGTCGATATTTTTGCATAGAAATACTTAATAATTATATAAGGTTATTGGTATTATTGGATAGGGTAACTCATGTTACATTAATTATTGTACAATTAATATATAGAAATAACATGATTCTGCTACATCATCATCAGAAAATAAAAAAAAATTAGGGTTTTCAACTAAATTTCTAAAATTAATAATTTTTTTAGCTGTTGCATTTCAATTGGGTAAATTATTATTAACGTAATTGAATTCTGCATTTCATTAGCTTTCATTGTATGACTTTTAATCTGATATAGGTAACGAACTTTCTCTGTGGTAATCATTTTAGTCGAACTGGTCGCGATAGGACCTTAAAAAAGCCGTGAAGAGTGGTGCGGGGCGTTCAAGGCTATTGTCGCTGTATCGCTCGGATGTTCAAGTGAATAAGCCAACATTAGAGTGATCTCTAAAATGTCTGCCAAGTGATGATTAAGGCAAATTTTACATTACAATGGGAAAAAAGCATCAAGCAGTAAACTTTTATTAGTAACAAAAGTATTATGACGCAGATCTTGTATTGATGGTTTCAGGATATCAACTGCCGTATATACCTACCCACGAGACGGGTGTCGTAAGAGCCGTAAGAGCCGACAGAGGGAAACAGGAACAGGAGTTGGGCAGCGGCATCTTGCTGATAACTACTCACACTAATATATACCTACCCACGGGACGGGTGTCATAAGAGCCGACAGAGGGAAACAGGAACAGGAGTTGGGCAGCGGCATCTTGCTGATAACTACTCACACTAATATATAACTACCCACGGGACGGGTGTCGTAAGAGCCGACAGAGGGAAACAGGAACAGGAGTTGGGCGGCGGCATCTTGCTGATAACTACTCACACTAATATATACCTACCCACGGGACGGGTGTCGTAAGAGCCGACAGAGGGAAACAGGAACAGGAGTTGGGCGGCGGCATCTTGCTGATAACTACTCACACTAATATATACCTACCCACGGGACGGGTGTCGTAAGAGCCGACAGAGGGAAACAGGAACAGGAGTTGGGCAGCGGCATCTTGCTGATAACTACTCACACTAATATATACCTACCCACGGGACGGGTGTCATAAGAGCCGACAGAGGGAAACAGAAACAGGAGTTGGGCAGCGGCATCTTGCTGATAACTACTCACACTAATATATACCTACCCACGGGACGGGTGTCATAAGAGCCGACAGAGGGAAACAGAAACAGGAGTTGGGCAGCGGCATCTTGCTGATAACTACTCACACTAATATATACCTACCCATGGGACGGGTGTCATAAGAGCCGACAGAGGGAAACAGAAACAGGAGTTGGGCAGCGGCATCTTGCTGATAACTACTCACACTAATATATACCTACCCACGGGACGCGTGTCATAAGAGCCGACAGAGGGAAACAGAAACAGGAGTTGGGCAGCGGCATCTTGCTGATAACTACTCACACTAATATATAACTACCCACGGGACGGGTGTCGTAAGAGCCGACAGAGGGAAGCAGAAACAGGAGTTAGGCAGCGGCATCTTGCTGTTAACTACTCAGACTAATATAAACCTGCCAAGCGTGGCAAATTTGGCAAAATCCCTCCTATGAAGCAATCTATGACAGACTTATAGGTTTTATTGGATGGAATGGCTAATACCATGGACCCTCCTGCAAGCAACTGTTCCAGAACTGCATTTGACTCAGTAGCTTGTTGTTGCAATGTTCTGCATCGAATGAGTCTTGCATGACAGATGAAACAGACAATTATGGGCTCCTCATCTTCATCCATCTGAAAATATTAAAGTTTGTCATAAATACGGAAAACTACTTGAATATACAATTTTGTAATAAAATATATTGTCCACCACAACTTTCTTCTTCAACATAATTTTTTATAACATTGAAGTGTTTTACAAATCATTCATAAGTGATGTCATGATATCATTGGCAAACTTTCTGCATGCGGTTAATATATGGACACAATTCTCTAGTTAATTTAAAATGTTGTGAGTGTCAAGGAAGTAGGAAGTCTGCATGACATTAACAGATAACATTTTAAAAGCATTAGATCCAAACCCTTACAGAGGTATTTCAAGTTCGGGCTTTCAAAATTCAATCCTAATAAACAAACATTCATATTATAACTTTAATGAAATAGCATCACTATTAATATTACAAAAACTTTTCTAAAAATGCTTGCACTAGGAGTAACTTAAACAATAGTCAAATGGCAGATTTGAACTCACTACTTTATTGAGTTTGCAATCATTCTAACTATTGGGCCATTATCACTAATTTTAAATGGAGTTAATAATAATACCCTTCCCTGAGCAGTTTTAACCTTTCATATTTAATATCAACTGCAGTATAAAGTAAGTTCCAGATTAGTTTAAGACATCTAATAATTAGATTATTTTACTTCATATGGATATGGGCAGCAGCATTTTACACATAACAGGTCAGAATAATTAAAAAAAACTGCAGTTGCCAACCCGCCTAGCCTAGGGTGGCCACTATGGCAAATAATAACAGCAAAAATGATTCTTAAAATATATAAAACATATATTCAACCTAATATGGAATATGCCTCACAAATTATACTAAGATAAAGGAGAGGTTCAACACAGATATTTAAAAGTTCCTGGAGCATTGAAAGCATACCATATGAAGAAAGTCTGAAAACACTTGAACTTACAACTCAGAAAGATCACAGAAAATTAGGTGGCTGGATGGAAATGTAATAATGGACACTATGATCTAGAAATTTTTGACAAACTATTATTGCAGTACCCAAACAACACACATCTTAGAGGCATCACTTCAAATTGACTAAAGCCGTGTGTGTATTGGTCTCTTTATTTTGCGCTGCACCTTAGCCTAACCCCGATCGATAGGCATCAGGCAAGTTATAATGTATTTCTTCAGCGATAACAACAAATTACCGCAACTTTAATTTGCAATATTAAGAAGTATTAATAACTCACAAAACTCTTCGTCAATGCTTTATATAAAGTTTGGAGGCCAGTCTTCTTTAGTACACACATGCGTACATTAATGCTTAAACAAATTCTACAAATTTCACTGAAGGCCATTCCTGTTTCCTATTGATTTAATTAAATGTAAATAAATTCTCTTTTTCAAATAATCCGGACGTTTCAAAAATAAAGTAAATCATAGATAAATAAATATGTAGCAAGCTGAAGTAAATGCAGTAGAAGTAGAATCAGTATATTAGAAAGTACTCTGTGAGTAGAATAGAAACAATTTTTTTTATTATAACTGGCTTTACGGCTCTGGGTTCTCGCTCTTTTGAGCCTGAAGTCACAATATATAATTTAATTAAAATCTTTAAAAATTAGATGTCATGTACGAAATATTCATCAAAAATTCACTTTTACACATTTACACTGATTCACAAATCACAAAGTGCTTATTCCATTGATTTCTATATTACTAGCGTATATTCACGTTTACACTATTAAATAATATCACGTTTTCTTTCTTATATATCTTGAACGCCAGAAATAAAGGAATATAACGGTCGGAAGAATTTTTCATCAGCTAATAGACTTTGAAGAGTATCAGGAACTTTATCATTGTTAATATCTTGAATGGAATTGATGAGGAGTAATCTATTCAAACCAAATTGACAACATTCAATAACCAGACATTTCAGGTCTCCGTTCATGTCACCACAATATTCACAATTTGCATTTTCTTTCATTCCCAGACGATGCAGGTGGGCGGCTACACTGCTATGTCCAAATCTCATTCGATTTACAGTCGTAATAAATTTTCTATCATTAATCACTTTTTTCATAACATAAACACTCACGCCTGTCACCCAGAGGGGTAGGCAGAGACTACAGACTTCCATTTGGCACGATCCTGACACACCTCTCTCAACTCCTTCACATCCATAGTACCTCCGCATACATACTCGTCGGTTAAGGGTACTCCTAATTTGGCCCGTTTTCAATAAATCGCCAATTTGGTCGATAAATTTTCGCCTAGGACGTCCCTTTCCGACTCTGCCATTCACTTCTGCAACATAAATTTTCTTTGTCACTCTTTCCTCATTCATTCTTTCCACATGACCAAACCACCGAAGCGTTTCTTTCTTAATCCTGGTCACAGCATCATCTTGCAAACCACACTCTTCTCTTATTACACAATTTCTTACCCTGTCATTCAGATTCAGCCCTAACATACTCCTTAACGACCGCATTTCTACTGCGTTCATTCTACTTTCGTGCTTCTTCTGCCACACCCAACTTTCACTACCATACGTTAAAGTAGGTAGCAAAGTCTGCTTTCTCGTTCCCAGTTATCCCATAGTGTGAAGGGACCCACATATAAGTAACATTATTCTTTATTAAGCTTGTGTTAGATTATTAAGTATATTTCCTTTTATGTCAAGTTTCTAAACGATTAATCGTTTAAGATGTTCTCTTACGACTAATCATCTACATTATGCTATTTCCTATATAAAAATAGTTGAGACTCAATTTTAATTTCTAACGTTTAAAAATTATAAAAATAACTCCTTTACTAATAATCAATATTTTACAAATTATATTCACATAATTAATCACTCAAATAAAAAAAGTAATTATATTTCAAATGTTATTGGAACTAGGTAACTAGCGGGCCAAGATGGCGGGATTACACGGAATAAGTGACGAAGACTGATTTGTTAAAATTGATTAAATAATTAAAAGGACATCAAGACCTATTAATTTTATATTTCAGAAGTGGGATAGTCTGAATCTATCTTTCATAAAGGTTTGTTGTTGGTGAATATTCGCTCCAGCACTCGGTGAGTGGAAGAAATATGCTTATTTAGAATGTTTTTACAAGGCGATTTAAAGCATTGTAGCGTAATGACAAAGTAGGTTTATTTGTTTTTTTTTTTTTATAGGATAGGGTGACAAACGAGCACACAGTCCACCTGATGGTAAGTGGTTGCTGTGACCCATAGACATCTACATCTATCCTCGATTACGAATCAAAATGATGCGTTGTCACCCGTGAGGACTAAGATGGAATGCCTCGTTTCCAGTAAAAAGGGTCTCCGGTTCTCTACACTCACCATACGAAATACAGCAGCATTAAGCTACTATTTCACGCTGGTATTCTGTGAGAGCGTGGTCCTTCCCCGGTCGAGCCGACCCATTCGTGCTACTTTACTACTAATATAACTGCAGCATGGCTCTACCACGTATAAATTGTACAATAACCATGATGTTTTTCAAGTTTTTAAATCATGGGACCGTATCGTTGTTGTTTAATAGCAAAATAACGCTAAGTCTGTATTTATTTAGACTATTACCATGGTGTTTTTCGTGTTTTTTTTAAATCAGTGGACTACATTATTGTGGTTGTTGTTTTTAGGGTTCCGTAGTCAACTAGGAACCCTTATAGTTTCGCCATGTCTGTCTGTCCGTCTGTCCGTCCTCGCTTAATCTCTGTGACCGTTAGCACTAGAAAGCTGAAATTTGGTACCAATATGTGTATCAATCACGCCGACAAAGTGGTAAAATAAAAATTGGAAAAAAATGTTTTATTAGGGTAGCCCCCCTATATGTAAAGTGGGAAGTGATTTCTTTTTTTAATTTCAACCCTTACGTGTGATATATTGTTGGAAAGGTATTTAAAAATGAATATGGGTTTACTAAAATCATTTTTTGATAATATCAATAATTTCAGAAATAGCGAAATTCTTTTGGAGCGAAAAAGTAAAAAACAATGTGTCCCCCCCCCCTCTAACTTTTGAACCATAGGTTTAGAAAATATGACAAAAATCTGAAAGGTAGAACTTTATAAGGACTTTCTAGGAAAATCATTTTGAACCTGGATGGAAACAGTTTTTGTACAAAAAAGACAAAAGTTGTACAAAATAATTTCTGGACTAAGTTTGTAGTATAATCGTTTAAGCAAGCATTTTTTTAACTTCGTTTTCATATTTTATTATCCTGATCGTATCTTTTTTCAAACAAAAAAAGAATTATTAAAATCGGTTCTCGCAATCCAAAATTACCACCGAAAACTTCTATGTATTAATTAGTAACCCAATTCCCCGAGAGATGGCGCTGTAGGTACTTGTTACATTGAGTCGGGTGTTACCGGATTGTTCGGTTGGTCTCTCCTTGGCATCGCCTGCCGCGGAGCGTGCTATGTTGCACGCTCCATGTTCGCGCACGTACCCACTACCGGGAGCAGTTGCAGGAGCGCGGAGCGCTGCTGGAGCGCGAACATAATGGATACCCACCTTTAAACTCATAAGTGGGAACACTTATTGTGACAGACGGGAAACTACGGAACCCTACACTGAGCGTGGCCTGACACGCTCTTGGCTGGTTTTTTATGTTTTCTTATAACAAAAAATTTATTAGAAATTTGTATGGTAGCTCAACAAAATTGCGTTAACTCCGTAACTCAGACGCAGTTTAATGCGCCGTCGCAATGCGTGGCGCGCCGTGGCGCAATGAAGTTTTGCACAATTGTCGACACAGGCCGTCAAAGTAAGGCCTCGTGGCCGGTGAGCAAAATAAATAAAAAAAGGAAAGATTAGGTATGTGCTTATCATTTTTGTTTTTCGTTTCACAGAGTTGAAAACAAAAATAGTATAAATTATGTAGCGGCCTATAACGAAATGGCCGAATTATATACGGCTGATGTTTTTACTGAATGGTTATAAAGTCTGCAAGTTTTAATGTCAACCTAGCGGTAAAAAAAATCATCGGTTTTATAGCGCGGCCGCCTTTTCTTTGTAATGAAAGGCGACACTGTTGGTCGAAACGCATCGAGTAAGAGTGTAATTTCGCCTTTGACTGGAGAAAAAAGAAAGGAAATGACATAAAAATCGTTAGTTGTAGGAATGTAACGAAATATCGGCGTCTGTTTTTAGCTTATGAGTATATTCGTATGTAAAAAAGGACAACAGTAGTTTTGTCAATACCGAATATGGCAACAATTTTTTTGCTGCGGCCGGGCGCCATATTTCGTTACAGTCAATGACAACTATATCAGTTGTCATTACGACTTTAGTGAGGTAAGTGTATTATTTTCATATGTTTCTCTCGTGGAATTCGATTATTACGGAATTTCTTATTCTATACCTCGGGACCTCTAAATCGGGATAAAAAGTATCCTATATCTTAATTCAGGTAATGAACTGTTTTTGTGTCAAATTATTTCATTCAAACTGGTTTGATACTTTTGGCGTGATTGAGGAACAAACATTCAAACTTTTGCAATTATTATAGTAATTGCAAAAGTTTGAATATAATCATATAGTGTGAATATAATCATACTCACATTAATCAACACTGTGAGTATGATGACTGAGCCTAATTTATTGTCTAACAAACAAAGAAAAATTCTTTAATTAGTATTTCTTGTTAAGTAATTCCCGGGAAATAATGGTAACATTAATTGTAGACACATATTATAAAAACAAAGCAAAAACGACTGCTTAAAAGTAATGAACTGAAAACATAGGTATAACTTATAATATATTTAATCACCTCCTTTTAATTTCATTTATTTTGATATCGATAGGTGGGGTAAAAAAAATTATGGACTTACAATTTGGCGCCAAAAATCCAGCATATTGATTTAAAAAAAACCTATCTAAGAACACACAGGTGTTTGGGACGAATCACACGAAAGAATCTTTTTCTAAATAAGCGCCACATTATCGATATTAAGTATAGTGCGCAGCACTACGTCAAGCCGCCATCTTTGTGCCGGATTCAGTTCAGGTATACACGTTTTTTTCGTAGGTACGTCATGTCCTTTCTTTTTTCTCTAGTCAAAGAGTTTCGCAAACTGACATTTCACAGATAAGTTGGTGACACTGTAAGCAACGTTGAAGTATGTTTTAAGAATATGACATTTTGGTCTCTGTTTAGTGCTCAATGTGTTGACGATTTGATGAGTTTTTATGAATATGGATGTTAAGATTTTAATGACGTTCCATTTGAGTTTTATAATATAATTACATAATGTAATGTTTTTATTGCCATATGAAATCATTAATAAAACATTAATATTATGTATGTGTATGTACCTACATTTGAGAGTTAGTTAAGGGTTAGTTAGTTAAGGGTAAAACTCAGCATAATTATTCTTATAAGTTATAATAACAACAAACATAATGGATTCTCTCACGAACGTCTCAGAAATAAACGACTGTATTAATTTAAATGATTTCTACAAATTTATACCTAAAGGTAAACAAAGTTTCACTTTTATTCATATAAACCTAAGATCTATCATAAAAAACTTTGCAATGCTAAAGGAATGTATATATTCTAGTAAAATTAATTTAGACTGCATTGCCATAACAGAAGTCAACATATCTAATAACCTACTATCTATGTTTCATATCGATGGCTATACAATGCATAGTATCTTAAGAACTAAAAGAAAGGGGGGTGGAATAATTATTTATGTACGTAAGAACCACAAGTTTGAAATTATAAATATCAAAACTTTACACTTTGAATCACTCATAAGCAAAATCACCACCCAAAATAATTTGCAAACATTCCATCTTTGTATAATATATAGACCACCGAATGAAAACAAACACTTGTTTATTGAGGAGTTGTGTCACATATTAAAAGATAATTTCGCTAAAAAACATAACTTAATCATATTGGGTGATATGAATATTAACATTAAAGATATTACACCTATTCAAGAATATTATCTTAGTAAAATGGCCGAGTGCGGTCTAACGTGTGCGATAACAGATTACACTAGAATAGAAAAAAGAAAAGACAAAATAACTAAAACTTGTATAGATCATATCTTTGTGCGATCGCGTAAGTTAGACCTGTACTCGGGCGCTATTGGTACTGTATTAGCCGATCATCGCATGACCGTGCTAACATGCGTCTTACATGTTTCGTACACACGGGATGAATTTGAAAACATTATTTTATATGACAACAAAAAACTTCATAGAATGCTGAATGAAATAGACTGGTCACCGGTTAATAATATGCAATGTCCTACTAATGTAAACAATTTTATAAAAACTAATTTTATGGAATGCTAAGGTAAATGTCAATTAATAAAAAAAACAAAACAAGGTAGTAAACGAAATAAAGAGAATTGGGTAAATGAAGACATCATAAATATGTGTAAAATTAGAGATAATTTGTTTACTAAATGGAAAAATGACTCAAATAATAAACTTCTAAGACTAGAATATAATAAATAAAGAAATAAAACAATTAAATTTATTGAAAAAACTAGAAATAATTACTATTATCAAAAAATCAATAACAATATGTCTAATCCAAGATATACTTGGAAAATTGTAAACAAACTTTGTGGCAAAGTTACCGAAATACTAGATGAATCGTTAAATAAAGCATTTAACTTCAAAAGTCAAAATAGTAAAACGATTGCTGATAATTTTGCTACTGAGTTCGATAGAAACTTAAACAATATAATACCAAAATGTACCATTAAAATGCTATCAGAAGATTTGTACACAAATCCAGTAGATAAGTCTGTGGCCGTGGAAGGAAAAGGGGAGATCTCCCGCCGGGCAAGGTGTTATGCCCGGGGAGCGGCCAACGCTCCATGTGATAGTTCGGAGATGTTCTATATATGCTGTTTATGATTCGGAATGTTGATAGCGTGATTTAAGCTTCGGTGTGTTTCGCTTGTGGCGTGACAAGAGCGCCGCCACATCACCCCCGTGCTCAGACCGGAGGTCGATAGTGCAGTCCGATTGCCGGTGTGTCCTTTTAATGCCGGTGGGGAATGCATGCTGTGTGCGTAAGGGCAAGTGACACCGGTGCGAATATTATGCCGATGTGTAATGCATGCCATACTACGCACTGGCAAGTGATGCCGGTAAGAACGATGTGCCGGAGCAAGTGCCAGAAGTCTGCCTTATAAATCTACGGTGAGTCGAGATGAAGACAAGTTGGACTGGCTTGCAGGAACTGAAGACTGCAGAAGACGATTCTCAGTAGTGAATGGTAGGGGTTCTTGAGGATAAGTTTCCGAAGGTTGTTGGTTGCGTGTTCAGATCACGTCGGTTAGTCACCACTGTGGCCGTAGTAGGAAAAGGGGAGATCTCCCGCCGGGCAAGGTGTTCTGCCCGGGGAGCGGCCAACACTCCGAGTGATAGTTCGGAGAAGTTCTATATATACTGTTTATGATTCGAAATGTTGATAGCACGATTTAGGCTTCCGTGTGTTTTTGCTTGTAGTGCGACGACAGCGCCGCTACATCACCCCCCTGCTAAGACCGGAGGTCGATAGTGCAGTCTCGTTGTCGACGAATGTGCAAGTGCCAGGAGATTGCCTTGTAGTTAGCGGTGAGTCGAGAAGAAGGCAAGTAATCTGCGAGAGTGCCGTGTAGCAGAGGCGAGCAGTAAGGCTCAGAGCCGTGCCGAACACTGTATAGTGCAGAGAGTAGCTTGAAGGAACAGGAAGCATTATTATTCCAGTGCTGCGATGAACCTTGTGAAGCTAGATGGCTTGCAGGATATGAAGACTGCAGACGATATCTGCTCGGGAGCGAATAGGTAGGTTTGACGATGATGAAGCTTGAAGTTTCCGAAGGTTGTTGGTTGCGTGTTCAAATCACGTCGGGGTCACCAATGTGGCCGTGGAAGGAAAAGGGGAGATCTCCCGCCGGGCAAGGTGTTCTGCCCGGGGAGCGGCCAATACTCCATGTGATAGTTCCGAGATGTTCTATATATGCTGTTTATGATTCGGAATGTTGATAGCGTGATTTAAGCTTCGGTGTGTTTCGCTTGCGGCGCGACAACAGCGCCGCCACAAGTCTATACGCTTTCAAAAAGCTAACACAAAGCAAAAAAAAATATAATAAAAACACTTAACACAAAAAAGGCACCAGGTGCTGATGGAATTCGTACAATTGACATAAAAGCCATATCAGAAAAAATTTCTAAAGCAATTGTCAAGTTAATTAATAGTAGTATAGAAACAGGTATTTATCCTACAGATCTAAAGCTAGGTTTGGTACGGCCTATTTACAAAAGTGGACGTCATGACGATTACAGTAATTACAGGCCTATTACTATACTTCCAACAATTGACAAAATTATAGAAAAATTCATTTCCAACCAGCTTCACAACTTTTACCAAAAACATAAAATTATTTCGGCATCTCAATACGGATTTCAGCCTAAGAAATCTACTACACAGTTACTGTCAAACTTTACAGACGAAGTAAACAAGTGCTTAGATGAAAAAAAAAACATGTATTAATTGCATTCATCGATTTCAGTAAAGCCTTCGATACCTTGAAACATAACATTCTTATAAAAAAACTCGAAAACTCTGGTGTTAGAGGACGTTTCTTAAGTTGGTGTAAAGATTATGTTAGCAATCGATATTTCCAAGTAAAGATAGAAAATAATTTAAGTATTAAAATGCCTATGACTACTGGTACGGCACAAGGCTCAGTTATAGGGCCACTCCATTACTTAACATACGTAAATGAATTAGAAAATATCATTAAAAAATGTAGTTTATACCAATATGCAGATGATACGTGCCTTCTGTCAGAAGATAAAAATCTGGATATCGCCATGCAAAAATTACAAGATGATTTTTCACGCCTCTCTATGTGGGCTCACGATCTAGGACTTGTAATAAATATAAAAAAACTAAGGTATTACACATTCATTCTAGACATATCAAGAATATTATGCCAGTAAGCATTATTGCTCATAATCATCTTTGTCTGCACAATATAATAACTTGTTCCTGCGAAAAAATCCCACTTGTTAAGTATCACACATACTTAGGACTGATTATAGATAATAGGATGAACTGGAAGAATCATATTGACTACGTGTGTAGTAAATTAAGGGCAATCCTAGCGAAATTTTATATTATTCGTAATAAAGTTCCATTTAAAATTCTTCTAAGCCTATATAATGCTCTAGTGGAATCGATAGTATCGTATGGTCTTAGTAGTTATGGACGAACTTTCCGCACTTACCTAGATAAAATTTACAGCTTACAAATAGGAATTTTAAAATCTATATTGCCTCAACACATTAAGGACAAATATCGAAATGATTACTCATACCTTTTCACGTACTGCAGAGTTTTACCCATACATAAAAAGGTAAAATATATGATTTTAAAAGAATGTTATGAATACTCGATGTACCCAACCCCAAGGGAACGCATTTATAGCACTAGAAATAAAACACCTTATTCACCAATTAGAACTAATAATTACTACGGTAAGAGAACACGTAAATTTCTAATACCATACATATTAAATTCTATACCTACGGAGATAAGAAGCCAGCCAACCGCACAAAACTTGAAAACAAAACTTAAACATTTTTTTCGCATAATAAGAATTCAAAAAAGTATCTATAGATAATATTCCAATGAGAATCATAACGAGCTATATCTATCTATGCCAATAATTGTTAAATTGGACAAATAAACAAAACGTGTTACAAAATAACATGAATAAACAACATGAAAAAAAATTATTCCTTAAAAAAAATACACTCCGTGTGTACGCTCATAAATAAGATAGTACAGTATATCGGATAAGCGAACAACTGAAAACAACAATCACGTTTTTACTTCACTACTCCTGGTAAACAATACCAAAAACTACCTTCTCCACAAAAAAAAATAGTTTAGAGATACATATTATAGATTTTATATAAATTTTTTATGCCAATTTTTTTTAATAATTTGTAGTACAATTGTTTCATAGTACTTTATATTTAGTTTAAGTAAAAGTTAATTCCGATGTCATTTAAATAATAATCTTAAGTAAATTAATGTATAATTAAGAGCAAACTGTGCAGTGCCAAGACAAACAATAGATGTTTAATGGCACGAAGAAATTGATTTTGTAATTAAAACTGTTACTTTGTTGAATAAATAAAAAAAAAGAGAACATGGACTGAGAGTTCATCAAATAATGAAAGGCGTCAAATTTGTTTCTTGTTTTCGTTATTTATGCAAAATAGTCATGAAAATGTTGTTGCAGATATTGTAAAAGACTCAAAGAAGACGTGTTCGGTTTAAGACTATATTTTTTTAATTATTGTAATTTTAACAATACATTGTAGACCTTACGTTTCATCTATCACATTTATACACAACCGTTGATATTTAATATTAATATATATATTAAATGTAATATTATATATATATACATATATATATATATATATATATATATATATATATATATACATATATATATATATATATATATATATATATATATATATATAACTACCACTCACTGACTGACTATGACGATATCTCAGGAATTATAAAACATACAAACTTGAAGTTTGTAAGGTAGGTTCTTTTTATGGCATAGAGATCAGTTAAGAAACGGTTTTGAGAAAATCTATCCCTAAGCGAGTGAAATGGGAGTTGGAAGTTTGTATGTAATGTAAAATTTTGTGATTAATTTTTGCAAATATATGATTATTACACACATAACGTTTGTTTAAATTTATGACATTTACCAAATCATTGTATTTTGGACATTTGTATTCTTCAATATTAAAAGTTCTATCATTCGTATTCAACATTTTTAAAAATAATTGTTTTCCTGTTGAACCACCTTTGTATGCGATCACTTCGTCTTTGTACAAATTTCTAATATACCAATTTAATACGGGAATGATGTTCTCTTGTTTGTAGGCACATTTTAATCCTTCGGTCACATCAAAATATGGAATGCCGTGCACGTGTATTTCACAATAACGAACAGTTTTTTTGTCTTTTGGCGACAAATAATTGAAAGGATAACTTGGCCGAAACACATAATGATCGATAAACGAATCATTTTTATTAGATAGTTTTACATCTAGAATAGCCATTTCTCTACATTGAAAATGTTTATGAGGATATGTAATGTAAAATCCGTCCATGTCGATGATGTATCTAATATTTTTTTAGATTTTGTGTCATTTTGAACCAAAATGTTAAAAGTATTTACACGTGACTAAAATATGTTTGATCCAACAAACTTCACATAACAATTCATTCTTCATTACTTCCCATCATCCCATTTCTTCCTTCTGCTCTTTTCTTCCTGTAATTTAAGAAAACAGAATCACATTCACTAATGATCAACTAATGACTGTCATTGTCAAAAAAGTATTTCTTAATTTTTTACTTTCTGCTATTTTCTTTGTATTTATGGCTAGGAAATGTCCGCGGCGCGGTCTCAATGCGTGTTGGTTCCTCACGATGTTTTCCTTCACCGCCGAGCACGTGGTAAATCAGCACTTAAAATTGCAATTAACAATTTAAGTGGTGCCGGCGGGGGTCGAACCCGGGTCGCGTACTGTGAAATTTACAGCTTGCGCTAACCGTCTGAGCTACCACGGCTTAATCATATACACACAATATTTAAATATAATTTGTTAACACTAAATCATACACACGTAAGAAAATAACAGAAAGAAAAGTAAGTGTGTCAATAGAATAAACACTTAAAATTGCAATTAACAATTTAATTGGTGCCGGCGGGGATTGAACCCGGGTCGCGTACTGTAAAATTTACAGCTTACGCGAACCATCTGAGCTACCACGGCTTAATATACACACACAAAATATTTAAATATAATTTGTTAACACTAAATAATAATAATAATATTCCACAACATAACCCTTGGCCGTTTGGTCTCCCCTGCCGAGGGCTTCCATCTGGTTGAGCTTTTATTTATTTATGTATTTTTGTATTTATTTTATTTTATTGATATTTATGTATATTTATCTTTTCATTTTCGTTTATAATTATATATTTATACATCCCAACCAGATGAGAAAACTATATATTCTACAACTATCACACAATGCCATCTAGTCCCAAGCTAAGCAGAGCTTGTGTTATGGGTACCAGACAACTGATAAACATACTTATATATTTCTAAATACATAAATATTATAGATAAATTACACCCAGACACAGAACAAATGATCGTGTTCATCACACAAACATTTGTCCTGGGTGGGAATCGAAACCACGACCTCCGGCATTGCAGTCAGGGTCACTAACCACTAGACCAACAGGCCTGTCGTTCAAAATCATACACACGTAAGAAAATAACAGAAAGAAAAGTAAGTTTGTCAATAGATTAAACACTTACATCTATGGCCTTTGATGCGTTGAAGTAACACAAATGTAGTATTGATAGACACACTGCGGTCAAACGACCATACACTAACTCCATGACTGCAGTTGCTTGGTCTTATATAGTACCAGTAAGTAATAATTCTAATCTAAAGAATTTCTACAGTAGAATTGATAATAACTTTATGCGTCAACAACCTTATCTCACATTCTGTTGCTTATCTCAGTATTACTTCGTGTTGCGTCTTATTCAGTGTATTGATGACTCACATACGTTTTGTATAACAGAAAAAATGCAATTTAATATTTAGAAATCACATAATTGATCATTCCTATGTTAGTCACTGAGTAGATTGTACTGTAATAATCTACTAATAGCAGTAATATCATGGATACACTAGATGTACAACAACATCTGAAAAAGATTCACCCCAGTCTAGAAAATAATGTTTATGCTGCTAACAGACTGCATATGTGTGTATGTGACTCCACGTACCAACGTATATACCTAGTCAGGTCATAAGTATTGTCACACAGTAAAAACTTTTCTTTTAGAATGCTGCCCACAAAAAAGTTTATTGAATTCGAATTGTTCATGAAAATAAAACTGTATACTTTTTAGAATTTTACTAATTTTTACATATGGAGTGGACGCTTAAAATAGACCGTGTTGCAGTTATTGCGTTGCATCGTTGCGATTACGCGCCAATTAAATTTTTTGATATACTGAAAAATTTGAATATAACCAAAAGATTCGTTTATCGTACCATCAAACTATACAATTAAGACTCTAGTGTAGATGACAGGTCAAGAAGTGGTCGCCCTCGATTTGTTAGGACTCCAGCAGTGATAAAAGCTGTAAAGGCGCGAATTCAAAGAAATCCCAAACGTAAGCAGAAACTGTTGGCCCTTCAGATGGGGTTAAGTGGGCTTTGTTGAAGCGGTACGCGGGAAAAAAATATCCGGAAATTCTTTTTTCGAATGAAAAAATTTTTACCGTAGAAGAGAGCTACAACAAACAAAATGATAAGGTGTACGCACACAGTAGTGAAGAAGCGAGCAACCGTATTCCGCGTGTCCAACGGGGTCATTTTCCATCCTCGCTCATGGTATGGTTGGGAGTTTCTTATTGGGGCTTAACAGAGGTACATTTTTGTGAGAAAGGTTAAAAACGAATGCAATTGTGTATCAAAATACAGTCCTGACGTACCTTGTGTAACCTGTTTCTCATACCATGTTCAATAACAGGCACTGGGTATTCCAACAAGATTCGGCGTCAGCTCATAGAGCGAAGAGCACACAAGTCTGGCTGGCGACGCGTGAAATCGACTTCATCCGGCACGAAGACTGGCCCTCCTCCAGTCCAGATTTGAATCCGTTAGATTACAAGATATGGCAACACTTGGAGGAAAAGGCGTGCTCAAAGCCTCATCCCAATTTGGAGTCACTCAAGACATCCTTGATTAAGGTAGCCGCCGATATTGACATGGACCTCGTTCGTGCTGCGATAGACGACTGGCCGCGCAGATTGAAGGCCTGTATTCAAAATCACGGAGGTCATTTTGAATAAACTATAGTGTCATAAGAATCTATGTTTTATTAAGTTCATTTTGGTATATAAATGGTTACATAATGAATAAACTTGTTTCATTTATTTTATATTAAACATGTAATAGAATTTATGACCTGATTAGGTAATATGCAATTTGGGTACAAATGATAAACCAGGGTCACATTGGGTAGCTTTATATATCGATACGAATGACGTCGGTCAATATTTTAATACATACAGACGAGCATCTGTACGATATCATCTAGAGTTTTTAAAAAAGAATTGTAAAAGATGGAACTGGAATGGTGATAGGATTCAGAATGAGTGGACTTCAGTTTGTGGCGAATATTGCTTAATGTATTTGCTATGTAAGTTTCAGGGATGTACAATGCATAGTTTTACGAGTATATTTACAGGGAACACATTGTACAACGATATTTTAGTGGATGAGATGTTTTGCTCCTATTTTATAGATAATAAGATTTTGTATTTTGTATTTCGTAAATAAAAATTGTAACAAAATTAGGTAATGTATTTTATTGATGATTCAGATTACCGTTGTAGATAGGAACCAAGGAGTATAATATAATAGCACTGATAATCCGACGCACGAATAGATAATGTCGCTATTTAAGAACAATAGATAAGTAGATAAGGACAATGGAGCGCTAATGACGGTTGAGGACTACACCGGATATCAATTAGATAAGAGTTAATTGATCTGCACATCTCCGGAACCGTGCATCCTACCTACGCAAAAATGGACCGCAGATTCGTGATCAGAGCATGCCAAAACCTTTTTTTTTTGGGATCGTGAGTCGACGAACGTCGTACTTGTACCACTTCTGACTCAGTGCGCCAGAACTGGTACAACTACTTTTGTTTGTTACTCAATCATAATAGAATGCCTGAACCGCTAACGCTCGCTAGTTACACATAGAAAAGAGAAGAAAAAAAAGGCCTCCAACAGTATATACAAATGTTTTGCACCCTGCATGCACCCTAATTTTTATACTGGATGGGAATCGAACCACAGTCATCTGGTTTTCTACCTTACTCGTAGTACAAACCGCTAGATCATTTGCGATCATCACCATTGGTTAAATAAATTGATTTATAGAAACTTGCAAGCATATAGGTACTAATTTGGTTAAACTAAAAATTTGGAACCTATATTTGAGAGAATTACGTTCTTCAGTTGGCGTGTAGCGCGAAGCAAGAGTGAGTGAATGCTTTTGAATTAAAGCTGATGGTAAAGTTAATCTTCAGCATCTTTTTCAAGTTTTTCAATTATTAACACGATTGAAATAACGTTAGTTCAATAAAACCTATCAGCTAATACGGACAAATTAACAAACCTGTTATAAAATTTCTTAAACAAAAAGAATCACTTAAATTAGTATGTATCTGTCCTGCACCAAAAAATGAGGTTAAACGTCATGGGAGCTTATTGCCAAATACAATACGTAGTATTGTATGCGGTCCATCGAATTGTGGAAAAACTGACTGAGTTATCAGCTTATAGTTACATCAGAATGGACCACGTTTCCGCAACCTTTATGTATATTCGAAGTCTTTATATCAACCTAAATACTTATTTTTAGAAGTACTGCAGAATATGGAAGGTACATCTTATTACAAGTATAATCATAATAGTGAAATTTTGAGTCCACACGAAGCTTCGCCTAACTCAATAATAATATTTGACGATGTAGCTTGTGAAAATCAGAACAACATACGCGATTATTTCGCCATGGGTCGACATAAGAACATTGACTGTTTTTATATTAATCAAACGTATACAAAGATACCTAAGCAAGTAGTAAGAGATAACGCTAACATGATCGTATTGTTTAAACAAGATGACATAAATATGAGACACGTTTATGACGAACATGTAGGGTCTGACATGACATGGTCTCAGTTCCGGGAAATGTGTTCAACTGTGTGGAGTAAACCTTTCAATTATGTTGTTATAAATAAAGACTGTGAACGAAATAAAGGCTGTTACAGAATGAAGTTTGATACATTCATACTGGTAGACTAAACGTTTAAATAGCTGCTATGTCACAAAGAAATCAGTTTCTGTTGAGTAGTCAAACAGAGTGCAATTCCTTTACAATGGAACGAGACCTTAAGAAACAAATTGTAAAATCTGCTGCAGCTGTAAAAAGGAAGGCAGAAATGATAAAAGATGCCAAAAAATTCATTCATCGGAAAAATGTGCACGTTGAAGTTCACGCAATACTAGCAACTCGGCATAGCTGTAATTGGACGCTACGATATACAAAGTCACGGTAAAAGCTTCGCGAATCGACAAACGTAAATCACGCTATGCAATAATTTCGACCAAGAGGACAAACGGTGCGCCAAAGCAATGATTGGAGAAACCTCGCTCGAAACGTTTGCTACCAGAGCGTGCCTCTTCTCTTCCGGTGGTTGGGACACTGACGAAGGGTCGAAATCGGTTATTGGCCACTGCGAGGGTTCCAAGTGAACCCAAGAAGGTCCGTGGAACCAAAACGGATGGTCCATTATTTGCATCAGGGTGAGTCCACGGGATAGACAATCGGCAGGGTTTTCCGTACCGGACACGTGATAAAAGTTCCGCGTTTCTAACTCGTCTTGGATCTTGGTCACTCGGTTCGCGACAAACGTATCCCAACGGTGGGGTGAAGAATGAGCCCAACATAAGGCGACGGTGGAGTCGGAAAAGTCAAATATCCTTTCTATGTGAACTCTGTCCTTACATGCGCTGATAACTGCGGTAATAAGCTTGGTAAGTACTAATATTGCGCAAAGCTCTAAGCGCGCCAGAGAGACAACCTTACGGGGGGAGACTCTCGACTTAGAGCTAATAAGGCTGATCGAATTTCTACCATTGTTCTGGACGTGAAAATATACAACGCCCCCGTAAGCCTTCTCGCTAGCGTTTGCCCAAACCCAACGACCGTGATGACGCTATTTCTATCGACGTTTATATGACGTGGTATTTTAATCTCGCTTAGTAAAGGAAGTTCCTCTCTAAAACGCAGCCACGACCGAACAATGCTATCAGGCGGCGGGTCATCCCAATCGCATTCACATATCCACCGGGGCTACCAAACCCATGACATCCCATAATCTAGCAACGCATGACATCATTGTGCGCTTTGTGCACGTATCTGCGGGCGGGTTTACCTTAAGGCTAAACACGTCGGACTCCGGTGACCAACACAAACCGAGCAGCTTGTGCGTATCAGAATCGTCGAATTCCTTTATCGCCGAAAGGCGGTGTGATAGTGGGATTGTTTTAAAGCACCTTTAGTTATTGAAGTAAGACAACAATATCACAATAATTGAATAACCTTACAGTAATCTTTTTAAAATGTGAACTTAGTCGCTCAAGCAACCTGATTCAACTAAAAATTAAAGAATTCTTCATGGTGCACTTAAAAATAAATAATTACCCTCTTGAACTTGATGGGTAAATATTTTTTGATACACCTGCACAATAAACATTCATCAGAAACACTTACCTAAAGCTTTTGCTATCGCGAGATAAGCGCTTGACCAAGATTCCGTGCCACTGAGTAGATTCCCCATTCATTTTAAGTCGTATTTCATTTAGATGACCTAGGTTTAGTGCTCGCTCCAACGCAGATTTTTCTATTTTTTTGCAGCCCTAAGTATTCGAAAAAACCGGTTTCCGTGCTTGCAATACACAACATAATGGGTGTTATAACTTATAACCATACTAGCCTGCCAGGCAGACGTTGTTCTGCCCTTTTCTACGACCCTGTCATGTCCTATTAAAATCCTTAAATTCGCAAAAAATAAATTGTGGGTTACTCATGGGCAAAAAAAAACTATCCTATCTCTCAAGTTGGACCAAACTGCACACGGTGTGCAAATTTCATTAAAATCGGTTAAGTAGTTTAGGAGCCTATCGCGGACAAACAACGTGACACGTAATTTATATATATTAAGATAATCCACCAACTCACTTAAGTAGCAACCATGGAGGTTAGAGAGAAGGAGAATGTCCGTGGAGTTTTTATGTTTTGTTTTTATTTTAATTTTTTAAATAATTGTAAAGAATAAAAAAGACAGATGTCACAAATAAGTAATCAAAATATTATTCCTGTAATTTTGACAAAACATGTCATCGCTAACGTATTGCAAAAATGTAAATTGCTTTATTGAGACTTTTTTGTTTTTTAAAGGAACGTTTCAAAAGTAGCATTGACGTATGCGCAATACGGGTACGTACTGCGCATGCGTCAATGCGCTTGAAAGCGTATGTATTGTGACTGTCAAATTATATACAAATATAATTTGGAATAAAATAATATTGCGAATATGAATTGAAATGTAAGCTATCCTATCTCTCAAGTTGGACCAAACTGCACACGTTGTGCAAATTTGATCAAAATCGGTTAAGTAACATACGCGTGACACGTACTTTATATATATAAGATTGATATATTTAACCGCGAGTTAAGCGGTTATATGTCATCTATTAAGCAAGTTGATCACGCTTAAACGGAGTGAGTACTTCCTGTTCTTTTTCTGAATATGAAATTACCTTTCCTACCATTGCTATGGCAAAACATAAATATGAACTTCATTTAATTATGTCTAAATTTTTCGCAATGCAATTCTTAACCTTGGAAACTGTTCTGGCTACCTACTGTATTGTTAACATTCATCTGACATTCAAATGTAAGAGCTGTAAGTTTCTTTGAATAAGTAAATAAAAAAAATCTAGAAGCTGATATATTTTTATTCGAAACTAACTTCTCACTCAAACGACATTATGTATGTAACAAAAAACTTCACCGCAGTGTTAACTATCTACATCTGGTGAGCGTAAGATCATTAGCCCTCAATGATACATCACGCAGCAACAATATGAATAACTGTTAGAGTATTGTGCAGTAAAGAATTATCTTTAACTTTCGTCTTTGTCCTCAAGAACCCCTATTGTTAACTCTCGAGAATCGTCTTGTGCAGTATTCAGCTCCTGCTACCCAGTCCAACTTGTCTACATTTCGATTCACCGCAGATTTATAAGGCAGACTTCTTGCACTTGCTCCGGCACATCGTTATCACCGGCATCACTTGCAAGTGCGTAGTACGGCATGCATTACACACCGGCATATCGTTCGCAGCGGCGTCCCTTGCCCTTACGCACACAGCGTGCATTTCCCACCGGCAATCGAACTGCATTATCGACCTCCGGTCAGAGTAGGAGGGTGATGTGGCTGCGATGTCGTTACGCCCCAAGCGGAACAAAGGGACGCCTAAATCGCGCTATAGAAGTTCCGAAGTAAAGCAGCAGTGGCGACCCTAGCAAAATTTTTAGGTGGTGCGAGATTTCATAGTGGCGCCCCTCTAAATCAATACCTTAGTGTTCCTATACTAAGCAGTTGCTTTTTCGTGATTTTAAATGGTATTAGATCTATCAAATATCTACAGGTGTATATGCGGGGCAAGCATAGTTGTCTGTCGCTCTTGCCATGACAGTTGTTCTGCTTGTTCGGGTTTAAATGTTTTCCATTCCGCTCGCACTACTCTGTTGCGTTCGACGACACCACTATGCTTGCCTTGCTACGTTGACTAGTTGTGTAGATTATTTCTCATAAAAAATGTTAATAATCTTGTTTGACAACTTTTTTAAACTATTGTTCTGCAGACAGTGTTAAAAAGCTAAAAGAACTACTAAAAACACTCTTAATGAAAAGCCTAGATGCTCAGCTTTCTAGCTTATGCGCTTGCAATTTTTTTACTAATTTGGAATAATTTAACTTCTGGGATACAGCATTTTCCATGGAAAAGATTCCAAGATATATATATATGACAATCATTCCTGACACATAGTAGAAACGTAGGTAAATTTTTAAATGTTTTATAATGTACTACAATTTCGTTCAAGTTTAACGACAGTTATAGTACAGGTATAGTCAGCAAGTTACGAAGTGCTGTCTAGAACACATTTGGAAAAAATATCCTGCCAATCATTATCTTAATAAGTCTGAGAACTTTATGTGGCTCTGCTGATTGAATATTTTTTATAATGGGTTCAAGCTCATAATTTCCTGAACCAATTGACAACTAGACAATTCACATTATGCCTATCTCTTCAACTGATTTGCAAATTAACACAGGCTTTTGACCTTTCAAGAACTATTTTCATTTCGTATAAAAATGAACACGTAACATAGAATTTTGATAGTTTAAGTAACCAATGCACTTTTAATTGTATCGATCACAGGGTAAAAACGTTCATTTTAAACAATTCTTTAGAATCAGTTGGTGTCTCACCTACGGCTTCGTACACAAATAATATTTTCTTTCTTCGGGATCGAGCTGGCTTAAAAATTGGATCTTACTATTATTAGAGCAGATGAAAAGGCTCGGTACTGTTCCTAAATTCTTTTTTCTACCTTCACATACATGTCTACCAAAAATTGATGAAGTTATTGTCTACACCGGGCTAAGAGTTTAAAATCATTTTCTCGCAACATCATATGATACTATGATATGCATAAAAATCCATACATGATACTTTTTTGTTCGGAGTAGGCTCCTTTGCGACCAGGTTAATGAGTGGAATTTGAAAATTATAACCCTCTTGTCCTTTGCAATAAATCAATGGTTATTGCAGAGCGTCATAAAACTTGTGTGTATCGGCTACCCGTTGCAACGTATCATCACGTGCTCACAAGACAATGTCTCGTGAAGAAAATTGATAATAATAATAATAACGTTTATTTCTCACCACAAACAAAATAACATTTAGAGTTATAAGTAGCATATAAGTAGTACAAAACAACTTTGCCCGTGGATCGCTGGTGCCTATGGTGGGTAAGATACCCGTATTACAGGTCACCAGAATCACCACTAATTGCATTCACAGTGATCACCACTAATTACGGCTGCTATTTCGTTTATCAAAGGTGCATTGTAGCGCCTTTCATGCTCTCCTCGAGGGTTCCGATCGGCGTGAATGACGACTTTATAATCCTCTTCAAGTAGGTTTTCTAAATCAGTTTTAAATGTTTTGACTAAAATGTTACGTTCATGCAAGAATCTTTCAATTTTGAACACTGTGTCTCAGACACTGAGACACAGTGTTCAAAATTCAAGTCCAATTTATCCAGGGAGTTGACTCCCTGGATAAATTGGCAGCGACGGTCTACCTCAAGTTCTTCGTCACCCATAAAATATACTTGTAAAAATTTATGATGTTCGTTTTCAGCTGGAAAAAGTGAACCTATTCTATGATAAATTTGCCCTTGCACCGTAAATGTAGGCGAAAATCCTAGCATTATTATTTCCCGGTCAACTCCGAAGGACGTCATTTGAAAGCATGAGTTATATTTCCGGATCCTGTTTAAAAAGCGCCGTGCCTCATTAGCATCATATAAAAATAGAGTTTTCAAAGGTTCTTCTGGTTCCCCAAGTAACGGAAGAGACAATTTGCCACTGGAACAAATGTCTCATCTTTCCATTTTAAAGCGCTGCAAAATCGACACGCCTTGGCTATCAGTCCGATAACAACTAACCTGTGATTTTTATAATCAATCAACGGATCATAATTGATTGCTGCTTATAATCGAAAGTTGGGTGTGGCAGAAGAAGCACGAGAGTAGAATGAACGCAGTAGAAATGCGGTCGTTAAGGAGTATGTTAAGGCTGAATCTGAATGACAGGGTAAGAAATTGTGTAATAAGAGAAGAGTGTGGTTTGCAAGATGATGTTGTGACCAGGATTAAGAAAGGAATGCTTCGGTGGTTTGGTCATGTGGAAAGAATGGATGAGGAAAGACTGACAAACAAAATTTATGTTGCAGAAGTGAATGGCAGAGTCGGAAAAGGACGTCGTAGGCGAAAATTTATCGACCAAATTGGCGATTTATTAAAAACGGGCCAAATTAGGAGTACCCTTAACCGACGAGCATGTATGCGTAGGTGTATGGATGTGAAGGAGGCGAGAGAGGTGTGTCAGGATCGTGCCAAATGGAAGTCTGTAGTCTCTGCCTACCCCTCTGGGTGACAGGCGTGAGTGTTTATGTATGTATGTATGTATTTTTATATGTATATAGAACGCGTTTACATAATATTGTATTTAATTTACCAGACAGTTCACGAAAATAGTTTTGCTTCAGCGTGTATTTTCATATGCTTTTGCAAATTGCTTTTTATATTACATCTATATTCACAAATATTACACGAAAAAGGTTTTTCTCCGGTGTGAATTTTCATATGTTGTCGCAAATTAATTTTTATATTACATCTAAACTCACAGATATTACACGAAAAAGGTTTTTCTCAGGTGTGTATTTTCATATGTGTTTGCAAATCACGTTTTCTAATACATCTAAATTCACAGATATTACACGAAAAAGGTTTTTCACCAGTATGTATTTTTTAATACATCTATATTCACAAATATTACACGAAAAAGGTTTTTCTCTGGTGTGTATTTTCATATGTTGTTGCAAATTACCTTTTCTAATACATCTAAACTCACAGATATTACACGAAAAAGGTTTTTCTCCAGTGTGTATTTTCATATGTCTTTGAAAATTTCCTTTATCTGTACATTTATAATCACAATTATTACAACAGTACACCTTCTTAGCGACGTGCGCTTTAAGATGTGCTAAAAAGCGACGTTTATGAGATGTTGCAAATTCGCAAATATCACAGTTATATATATACATTAGTTGTGATACTGGAGTTTGTTCAACTTGTGTCTGAACTGCATCTGAGTTCTTTTGCGTCTTATGTCCGTACGATATGTGGTCGGCAAGAAAATCTTTTGTTAAAAACTTTTTTCTCCAATCATCGAATTCAAAAATGTATTTTGTTGATGCCTCAGATGTGTTTTTCGTAAGTATGTTTACACTCTGTTTCAAAATTTTCTTTTTTAAAACTTTTGCAGGATGCTTCCCTTTTTTAATAACTGGTTGAGTATCTCTTTTCAGTTTAGGCTTTGATTTAATAGTAGGGCTTTCTAAATCGAGGTTTCCTTTACGAACATAATTTATGTTACAATCAGTAGTATTTGATTTAATCTTTTTCTCACACGGTTTGGAAAAAATATTTGTTTGTATGCAGGGTTAATCTGAAATACAAATGAATCAAATATTTTATTAATAATAATACATTGTAGTCTTTATTGTAAGATAACTTAACGGAACACAATACAACAACGGAACAACAACAGCGGAAGGTATTTATGCCTTACCAGGGAGATATAGAGAAATTATAATATTTTACATAATTACACTCATTTAACTTTACAAGATACAAAGTATTTTAGCCAATTACTCTGGATAATATTTCTCATATTCATTTTTGGAGGGCAAGAATGGTAAAGAATCTAAATTCGAATGATAATGATGAGGTTCTTCTGACCGTGTTATAATTACATTAATCTAATAAACACTAGTTCGAATCCCACACAGAAAGAGTGTTATACATACATACATTTTGACCAGTATTTTTGTAGATATTAAGAATATAGTCTAAGTAGTAGTATTAGAATAATCTATTCTAATAGTCGCTGTTTCGAATTCCACGCAGAACTAGTGTTACACACACAGTACATTCGAAGTTTGCGTGTAAGTGCGGCATAAGAGAATTCATTATCACATTTTATCCCGTGGGTTTTGTCAGAGGTGACTTTGGGTTTGGTTTTCGGTATAACCAACTCGTTTAATTCAGATGTAAAATATCCAGACCAGCGACAGGCAACATCGTCAGAGGTGGTCACGTCTGGTTCTGCGGTCGTCAATCCTATGCCAAGCATGACGACTAAGTCAAATCATCCCTACATGGGGAGACGTCTTTCCATGTGCAGCAGTGGAAATTTACGGGACGATTAAGATAGAGGAATTATTTGTAGACCATACAAAGACTCAAAACAAGCCCTGGTGGCTGAGGGACTAGCAGTTTGCCATAAAATTTCAAAGTACGCTAGCAGCCCAGGTTCGTTCTTCTCCAGCACCCATAAAATTGTTAATTTTCTATGTGTATTGTTTACGCACAATTGCAAGGCGCTAGTTCCGAGCGGGAAACCGGTCTGACGGCGGGGCCATGGGGGGGGGGGGGGTGCGGCCGACTACCGCGCCGGCGACTCTCGTCCTTTCTTGTTGAGCTAGCCGTGGAGCTCGGAAGTCACGCGTTCGTGGAAATAATTGCCGCTTCAAAGCCCGTGTCATTTATACTTCGCGAACCTCACGGTTTATCTTAATTTGTTTGTTTTCTTGGCAACGAAGCTTAGATTATATAATTGTAGTTGTGAACGTTTAAGTATAGCTTGCAACTGGCATACGGTTGTGCACGGCTGGTGTTTCGGTTGAAGGACAATAATAAGGAACCTTACGCTGTTAATTGCATCGACGGGTTATTAGTGCTTCGTTGATAGCGTGATAGGCCTTGTATTGTCGTGTGGAACGTTGAACTTGTGATCCCGCTGTAGATCGCTCGCGATTATAGTTCGTGCTAAGCGACGTTGGACTCGGTCCATAATAATAACGGTAACGTCTTGTGGAGCGGTCAGCGAACGTGGTGCAGCTATCTGATTCTACCGGTGACGTCAGGTTACACGATACACTTCCCACAACACACACTAACTACCATATACTTGCCCCTGACGCCATCTCGTGGCAGACCCTACACTCCTGTAAGCCGGTAAGTTCTATGTTTGTATACTTAATATATATGCTATAGTTTAAATATCCATAAGCCGTTGGGCTCCACCCTTAGTTGCTCGTCGAGGGGATAACTCATGGGCCCTGGTTTCGTCGATCTTTGTTTGGGCAACTAAGGGCGTGTACATGTATATGCACAGGTTGTCCCAGAAATCGACGTCAAGTCGGAGTCGGATGACAGGTTAAGTTATAATAGTTAACCGAAAAATTTAAAAAAATCTTTGCTATGTATTTTAAAAATTACAGGCATTTATAAAAATCGTGAAAATCGACATCCTATGACGATCTTTTAACTCCTGTTGCTACAAATTGCAATTCTTTTTTTAATTCTCTTTTTATTATGTAATCCAGGATAATGCTCCTGAAAATAATGCTTCTGCTTAAAATTTACAGCCAACTGCTCCAGTCCAGAAGGAAATGTAGTTTTTTTCTAACCATGTATTTAAAATTAATACTTTGCCCAGTTTTGAATGACTGTATTGCAAAAAAATTGTACGTGTAGTACCAATTTCTTTGGCAAGTAACTTTGTAAGTTGGCGCATTTAAGGCCGAATACGACGCCAATGACCTTGCTAGTTTCGCAGCAAACCACGCGCCGCCAGTACCTACGCTTTGTTTATATAGACATGTATAATACCTATAATCAAAGCCGTACGGGCTTTGATTATATTTGACTGAACTAGCTCAGATGCAGAGTAATGAACAACACAGAGAGCATTGCTTACGTCTTAAATAAATTTTTCTTATTTATAATATTAGTTCCTATAGATTATAAATTCTGTACTTTATTCGTTATAAAATATTGTTCGAAAAGTTATTGAATTGATAACGATTTTTTTTCTTAATTGGTGCATCGTACGTAAAGAATCTCATATAACTGAAAATGTCTGTTCTTTTGAGTCTTACAAGATGCCGTAATGCAAATTGCATAAATAATAAAGAAAAAAAACTAAAAAGTCGGTGATTGCCCCATAGTGGTGATAGGTACTGTGTATGTAAATTCTCACAAGACTACGCCGACTGGTCAATCACTTCACATCCGAAGTATTTCGGTTTTTCTTAATTATGTACTTTTACCCCAGGCTTTCGGACAATACATTGACTGACACTATTTGCGGTCTCTGTGCTTGCACTACACTGTACATTCTTTTCCGACTGGGTCTTGATATTTTACATTTTTAGTGTTTCTCACTTGAAACTAGAAAAGTATAAATGATCAGTTTGGCTAATGTAAATGAGTAAAAATGCAACCTATTAGGCAGCCTCAAACAAAAAATTACCTTACAAAAATATAAGTATTGGTAACGCCAGTTAACAATCTACTTTATCAACATTACATTACATATCGCATTGAGTTCGTCCTAAGTTATATCTACTTTATCAACATGACTAGTGCATATTTTTTGTTTCCTTCCTTCCTTCCCTTTCCTACCGCACGCGCTGCCGCCGAGGTGAAAAAGAGGATCTCGGCGCGCGTCATTATACTAAGTGATATTACGCCATCCGCAACGCACGGCCACCCGTCGCGTCTTATGTACATTAACCGCAAACCGCGCAGGACGAACATTGAGTTCTCCTGTTTATGTTTAATATTCACCGCATCAGACATTGTGTCTTTGTAACTCATAAAAGTGTGAGACGCCCCCGTAAGGGCAAAGGTGGAGAGTATGGGACTTCACGAGACTGTTCCGAGAGTGCGTGTGCGCCGAACCACGTGGCGAGCTCGCTGTATAGCAGACACTCCAGGAGGAAGGCGCGGCAGCCCTCATCAGGTCAGTACGTGCTATGCCACCTATTTATTTTCCCCTTTGCCGTATGCACCAAAATTACAGTCCACTAAATCTTTATCGAAGATACCTTAAGTTACTGGCGTCTCCAAGTATTAACCTCAAAATACAACATTCGAGCAGCGTTCATGCGATAAACTCTCTTTGTTTTACCACTTAGGTAACATTTATTTCTTTTCCTACCCATATTTACATTTATAGACACTTAAATGCGTATAAAACACTAAATTAACGATTTTCGCTACAGACACATCGACTGTTGTTACCTTACGTGACACGTCGAAGCGCCTGGTAATTTATTACGGCAAACTTTTATCTGGCAATATACGATATTATTATTAGGTGTTTTTAATTAAAACGAATTAAGTTAATAAATAATATTTTGTATCGAAAATAAAGA
This sequence comes from Parnassius smintheus behrii, assembly GCA_036936625.1. Lineage (NCBI taxonomy): Eukaryota > Metazoa > Arthropoda > Insecta > Lepidoptera > Papilionidae > Parnassius > Parnassius smintheus. The sequence goes on from JAUPFT010000025.1 coordinate 1,459,122, forward strand.
TAGCAGGTACCTTCGGAATCACAATACAAACATTTTTACGTAAAAGAATTTTTCCTAAATTAAAATTCACAGAGTTTTGGAAGAACAATAATTTTATATATCATTTCTTAACATTCTTTTATTTGTTGGTATATTCCTTTATTTTAAAATTTTAAAATGACGGTGACATTGTGAAGGACCCGAACAAACCTACAAAAATGTTTTAAAGCTTAGAATTACTTCAGGTCAAAGTTCTAGTCAAGAGAAATACATTAATTTTCGCCAGTTCTCTTCGTATTCGGCCCTCATAAGGATTCCAAAATTATATTACACTTACGAGACAATTTGTTAAATTAGAGAAATTTAAAATAAACCTACTTGTAAATAAATTTTCCTTACCTGTCCAAAATGATTTTAGTGTACCCCAAGGCTTTCCTCAAGCCTGTTACTTAAGATTCTAGTTTGAGTGAAACGGAGGGAACCAAAATGCAGATGCGTTGTCAGTTGACTAAGACGGAATGCCTCGTTTTCAGTAAAATGGGTCTTCGGTTCTCTACACTCACCATAGGAAACTCAGCAGCGTTGAGCTGCTATTTGACGCTGTTATTCTGTGAGAGCGTGGTCGTTCCCCGGTCGCGCCGACCCATTCGTGCTACAACTATATTACTAATCTAGCTCTACCACGTTAAGAAAAACGTTGTGGTAGAAGCTTTCAAAGAAGACCCGAGTATTACAGTGCGTAGAATAAAATTAAGAAATGGAGTGCCAAAAAGTGCAACCCACAGGATATTGCAAGAAAATGGATTCTCCATACCCACGTACACCAAGGATAAACTCTTCTTCCCCGAGATTATGATAATGAGCCTTGGGTTGCTTTCTGTCAAACAGTGCTAAAAACATGGAAGATCCTTGCAATAAGTTGTGGTCGGATAAATCCACATTTAAAAAGATGGATACATGATTCTACATAACTTACACGAGTGGCACGCAGAAAATCCAAGTTTGATGAGAGAAGATCGAACACAGGTTCGCTTTAAGTTTAACCTTGGGACCGGAATTTTGAATGAACAAATAATCAGTCCTTTTGAGCTGCCGTCGATATTGACCAGTGCAGTGTATTTGGATTTAAAAATATATAGAGATAAACTAAGAAGATGAATATACAAAACGTCGGCACACGTAAATAATTTTAGAGCGTGAGACAAAGCGACAATCTCTACGCGTCGGAGCACGAAAACAACTGGCCGATCGGTTAAGGGAGCGGTGCTTTAATACCGCCGGCACGCAACCACTGCCTCACGATATTACCATATATTGTCTTGAAGAAACTGCGGCCAGCTGATAAGGGTGTATAGAGTAATGCGTGTGTATGTGAGAGTATGATTGTATGTTTGTGTGAAATGTACGAGAGTCCCTTACAGCAGCATTAAGCTACTATTTCATTTTGGTATTCTGTGAGAGCGTGGTCCTTCCCCGGCCAAGTCAAGCTCACCCATTTGCAGCCTTAAATTTCGATCAACAATACCAACTAGATTTCGGGTCGGCGCAAGAAATCCATCTCAGTCAATAAGAGCGCACATGAGACGTGAGCTCTTGCACGTAAGAGTGTAGCTCGCAAGGCAATAACGGGAAAAATAACTTTATTTGTTATAACTTAGGGTTGATTTCACACTAAATGTTATTTAATTTATGTCTTTTCATAGTTTATATTCATGCGGACAGTATTTAGCTATGATTTTGTACGTGACCCGTTATCTAGTTGGTATGTTGATCGAAGGCCATAAACCAGCAATATCGTGATTCTGCCAAGATTAATATCAAATTTTAGGTTACAAAATATTGAAGTGAAATTGAAGAAAAATCTCTTTGGTTGTACTGTTTGTATCTGGCTGGTTTTAATATCAATACATATAAGACATTAAGTAAAAAAAGTAAAACAACACTTTCCCGCCATTTCGCAATTGCTTTTCTGTTCGCCAAAATGAGTGAATCTAACGAAGAATTTTTGTACATTCTGCAGATTTACTACAAAAAAGGGAAAAATGCAACTCAAGCTGCAAAAAAAATTTACGTTTATGGATCTAATTTTAACGCAGTGTCAGCAAGAGAATAGCACAAAGTTGGTTCAAGCGTTTTCAGTCCGGTAACTTTGATTTCAAAAATGCAGATCGCTCTGGTCGCCCTTATACGGATAAAGTCGATGCCATTTTTGGAAAAGTGGAGAAAGATCGGCATATTAGTAGTTACGACATAGCCGAGGAATTGAGTATTGACCACAAAAGAGTTTTGATCCATTTGAAAACGTCTGGCTATACAAAAAAAGCTCGATATTTGGATACCACACGAGCTCACTGTAGCTCAACAACTAATGAGACTCAAGAAAGAAATTTAAAAAAAAACGGCTGGAATTGAACTACAAACTAGGAGTGGTATTTCATCATGATAAATATAACAGACGACACACATTTTTGCGCCACTCAGCAAAAATTGAGAGGGCTTGGTTGGGAAGTGTCAGTGATCACCATACCCGACCTCGCACCCGTAGATTTTAACTTGTTTCGGTCTCTTCAGAATTCTTTGGGTAGTGTTAGGTTAACATCAAGAGGGCACTGTACAACCTACTTATCGCATTGTTTTGATCAAAAATCCCAAGATTTCTACAGCAACGGGATTATGTCACTACCTACAAGATGGCAACAAGTCAACAAGTTATCGAACAAATTGGCGCATATACTTAAATGTAATTAAACTTTGAAATATTTTGTATTTACTGAAGTAGAAATCGGTAAGTTGTTGCAGTTTTGTGTCATTTATTAATTGTTTATTATATATTTACGTGGTAACTTTGGACAATGACCTAAAACAGATTTGTTTTTCAGATTACCTTCATTAAATGTATATAATGGGTATTTTTGAAACACTCCCGAAAACGAAAACAGACGATAGTATTGTTACGAGCTTGAGGTTCGTGACAATAAAATTGCCGATAAAATTACCTAAATTAACACTTTAATTTACTTTACACAAATTAAAACTTAAAACACTAATAATTAAACACACCAATTCACTTTATTCCGCTCCGAAGCTTCGCTTGTTTCGCCAAATCAACACTACTACGTCGATCGCATCTTGCAGCGCCTATTTATATAAATTAGCAAAGAAATATCCAGAATGTTCAAGTAAACACGCGCAAGGTACCGAGAGTTCGAGTTTTAAACTTCAAGAAGTTTAGTTCTTCGGTTCGAGACTAGATGGCGCTAGTGCCGTCGATTTGAGCGCGTAACAGTATTAAGGATACCTTTGAGTATGAGACAAAAAGAAAATCGATCCCGATGAAAAAAATCATTTTTTTTACAACGTTTAATTAGCTCATGTTATTACATATAAACGAAACAATAATTTCATTAAAAAAATCATGAAAATACCTAAACATGATACCAGCAGTGAAACTTAAATACCTAAAATCTAGCTGACAAGGGTCATTGTACGCGCGACGCTAAATCCGCTCGGCTCACAGACACATGAGTAGATAAACGGAATTATCTACTCATGTGTCCATAAGTTTAGTTATACCTACGACTAGTCTTCAAGTGGAATTTAGAAGTTATAGTTGTCATTTTTTAACCACGTTAAATAAATAGAATTAGGAGGGCCAATCGAAGATCGGTGTTTACTTGTTGAAGGCGCCGTAGAGATTTCGACATCTGTCTCCGCCAGTGTTGCCGTGTTATACGGCAATTTGGGTCTATTCAGTAATTAAACACGGTAAACGGCAGCATATTAATTGCCGTGTTCTAAAACACGGCAATCCATTGGTTACTAATTTTTTCCGAAAATTTTATCAGTATTCGATATGTCATTATAACGCGTATCTCTAGACTACACTAGACGTAGTCATGACTCTATGAGCGGGAAAATCCCGACGCGAATTCGACATACATTCGCGCACATCATTGTTTATGGTATCCATTTCATTCTTTCGTCTTTTGAAAATTACATTAAAAAGATATACTGCTGTTTATTTACTTTATTTAATTTTAAAAGACTTTATCCGATCCCAACGAAATTGTGTAAATTTCGAACCGACAAAACAAATGATAGACAATATGAAGGAAAATAATAAATATAAATATAAGGGCAAGGTGTTCTGCCCGGGGAGCGGCCAACACTCCGTTTGATAGTTCGGAGATGTTCTATATGTACTGTTTATGATTCGGAATTTTGATCTTCTTTTCTTATTTTGAATTTTGAATTGGCTTCGGTGTGTTTCGCTTGCGGCGCGACGACAGCGCCGCCACATCACCCCGCTGCTCAGACCGGAGGTCGATAGTGCAGCCTCGTTGCCGACTAATGTGCAATTATATTATTACTTTGAGTAAACAATGGGGCACAGACTATAATAAAATACATATTTTACACCTAAATATTAGATCTTTAAGAAAACATTTTAATGAGTTAACAGTACTATTACAACAAACTTTATGCTCTATAAATATTATAATCTTAACAGAAGTAAACATAAAGAAAGAAGAATTACCCTTTTATGAGATTCAAGGATATAATAGCTATGCGAATACCAGAGAAGTGAAAAGAGGAGGAGGAATACTTATCTACTGGAAGGAAGGACTAAATATTGAAATGGAAGTAGGAAATACAACTGCGTTGGAAACTGTATATGGACGAATAATTACGACAACAAGAACTTTACATCTTATAGCATGTTACAGACCACCGAGTAAAAACAAAAAGCAATTTATAGATCAACTAGGAATATTAATAAGGAAGATACCGTCACAGGATGATCTAATCATAATAGGAGACACAAATATAGATATCTCAAGAAATAAAATAAACCCGACAATTGACCGTTATAAAAGCACCCTGTGTGAAAGCGGCCTCATGTGTGCTATACCAACGAGGGAGATAACGCGCGAGGCGATCGTCGACGGCCGACTCGACCAGAGCTGCGTCGACCATATATGGGTACGGACGACGCGCTCCGGCTGCGGGCCGACAGCTTCATTTATACTCGAGTGCAACATCTCAGATCACAGTGCAGTAGGCCCTTGATATTGACCGTAAGCATACAGTGTGCAGTAACTATAACGAAGTATGTAAATACAAATTTGTAATAGATAATAAGTTAGTTAAGAAAAATTAAGATTAACGGATTGGTCACAATTTTTGTCTATATTATGCCCAATATTGTTATATGAATCAATATGTTCTACATTCTCTAAGATTTATGAAGAAAGTAAAATTAAAATAACTTTGAAGAATAACAGAATTAGGCAGCCATGGGTTAATAAAGAAATATATGATAAATTATTAAAGCGTGATATGCTATTTCGGGAGTGGAAAGCATCGCCTAACAATATGATCAAAAGGTTAGAGTACACTTTATTTAGGAATAAGGTGAATAAATTAATTTATAGTGCTAAGAATAGGTATAGACAAAAGGAAATAAATGACTGTAACGGGGATTTTAGAAAAATATGGGAAAATATCAATACGTGGATAGTACGCTCTAAACCTAATCTAGATAGCGTTATCTTGAAATATCTCGGTAAAATAGATAATATATACAATATATGTAGTGAATTTTCAAAAACCTTCACAAAAGAAATAGAATGCATAAAACATAGATGTAACACTAATTTCCTAAACAGAAATAGTTATTTTAAATCGAGCGAAGTATCTTTCAGGATTGTAAAAGTAAACTCGTCGGAAATAAAAGAAATTATAAATAAGTTGTCAGACCGAAAGTCACCAGGGGTAGATAAAATTAGAGTTAAGGATTTGAAGTATATAAAAAATGAAATAAGTCCAATTTTAGCAAAGTTTGTCAATTTATGTATAAAAAAAAGTATTTATCCAGATGAATTAAAAAAATCCATAATAAGACCTATTTTTAATGGTGGCAGCCATTATGAATACACAAATTACAGGCCAATAGCTATTCTTCCAGTAATAAATAAAATTGTAGAAAAGGTAGTCATACAAAGAGTGGGTAGATTCTTAGAGAAATTTAACATTATTACTGAATGTCAACATGGTTTTAGGAGAGGACGGAGTACTAGTACTGCGTTAACTAAGTTTACGGAAGCAATTAACTACAGTCTTAATAATGGTAAACAGGTGGTGGCTCTTTTTGTAGACTATAAGAAGGCATTTGATACTCTGGACCATGAGGTACTTCTGGGGGCTATGGAGGAATGTGGAGTTCGGGGCCCTGTAAATGAATGGTTCCGTAACTATTTATCAAATCGGACTATTCGCACTATGGTGAGTGGGACGACAGGTGCTGAAGAACACATCTCTCTCGGTGTACCAACCGGTTCTGTGTACGGCCCCGTAGGGTACATTATACTGGTGAACAGTGTGGTTAATGTGGTGCATCACTGCGATACCTACATGTACGCCGATGACATGTGCCTATTGTATGCTTCCAAAAACTTACATGAAGCTTGCGATAAAATACAGGAAGACTTTGATCGGATTACCCAGTAGGCACATGATAACGGCATAATATTGAACTTGAAAAAAAAAACAAAGTGTATGCATTTACATTCTCCATACAACAGGCTAGCTAAGAATGTACGCTATGAAGAAATAGGTATTGTAGGGCATGACTATGAGTGCTTGCACAGGGGAAAATTATCATGTCAATGTGCCAAAATAGAATTTGTTAATACTCGTAGTTACAAATATTTAGGACTGTTGGTAGATAGTAGTTTTAATTGGAAATTACACATTGAAGAAGTATGTTCAAAATTAGGGTCCATTTTAGGCAAATTCTATCAAATTCGAAAAGTAGTAAGTAAACATGTTCTATTAGTGGTTTACTATGCATTAATTGAATCTTTGATTAACTATGGTCTTATTGTGTATGGCCGTAAATTTAGTACTTATATAAAACAAGTGAAAAGCCTACAAATACGTATTATAAAAATTTTAATTAATTCAAAAGATAAGAAAAGCTGTAAAAAACAATACGAAAAATTATTTCCTATGTGTAAAATACTCCCTGTTGAAACACGGTTAAAATATTTAATAGCAATTGAACATTACTATACTGACGACTATAAAGTACCTATTACTAATACCTACAACACGCGTAAGGTAAGGGAAAAAAAACTTGAAGAGCCTAGTGCAAATAACTATATTATGGACAGCGCTTGAATAAATACATTTTACCCAGAATATATAACAAAATAAAATGGTTAATAAAAACGCCTCCAAATAAAAATAACAATAAATTAAGCAAAAATTTATTAAAATCCTCTCTGAAAAGGACATTATTAGCAGAGCTATAACACATACATTGTTGCATACTTTTGTTAATCGTTTTTTATGTTTGATTTATTTGATTTGTTTATTGCTGTTGTTGTTTATTTTTTAGTTTAATAATTTCTAAATATTGTGAAATTGTAGTAAGGTAAGGTTATATTTTTTTTTGTAATTAATTGTGTTTTTGTACTCGCCGACAAACTGATTGCAGTTTGGCGAGAGAATAGTAAAATAATGTACTTACATTTGAATGAATAAATAAATTTAAAAAAGCAAAATTGCCAGGAGATTGCCTTGTAGTCCGCGGTGAGTCGAGAAGAAGGAAAGTAATCCGCGAGAGTGCCGTGAAGCAGAGGCGAGCAGTAAGGCTCAGAGCCGTGCCGAACACTGTATGGCGCAGAGAGTAGCTTGAAGGAAAAGGAAGCATTATTACTCCAGTGCTGCGATGAACCTTGTGAAGCTAGATGGCTTGCAGGATATATGAAGACTGCAGACGATATCTGCTCGGGAGATAATGGGTGGGGTATTCTATGACGATGATGAAGCTTGAAGTTTCCGAAGGTTGTTGGTTGCGTGTTCAGATCACGTTGGGTGGTGACCGCTGTGGCCGTGGAAGGAAAAGGGGAGATCTCCCGCCGGGCAAGGTGTTCTACTCGGGGAGCTATTGTTATGATTCGGAATTTTGATAGCGTGATTTAGGCTTCGGTGTGTTTCGCTTGCGGCGCGACGACAGCGCCGCCACAGAACAAAGACGAAGAAGAAGTTTTGGATATGATAATAAATTTGTATCATGACTCCGAGGAGTAATGTTTTTATGTCATGTTTAATTTTACGTGTTAATTTAAAATAAATAAAAATGTACACGGCAACTTTATGGTTTTTATTCCAAAACACGGCAATCCAGATCCCAAAACACGTCAACTTAAAATTGCGAAATGGTAACCCTGGTCTCCGTTGCCTTATCTGAAGCATAACGTTATACTAAATAACATTGTACGACTTTCAATATAACCAAAAACTACCATTTTCCTCCACTAAGGCGGCCAAGAGTAGCAAAAAGACCTGGGATAGAGCAGCAAAATCTCTCAGAAAGATATGTAGGCTATACATAAAATATTACGAAACAACGTTTTTCATTTATTGGGGGTATTATACATACATGATCGGTAATAAGTTAGGTCAATTTAAATAGGGAAAAGGGATACAAAAAAAGGAATACATCGACGAAGATCATTCAAATGACAATTTAGTCATCATCTTTATGATCTTCGTCGATTTATCGCATTTTATGGGGCGTTTTGGACATCAATGTCCTATTTAAGTCTGTGCTCGATCGTCCTGGACCACCATCCAGAGAGCTGGGTGACCTGGGCACAGTATCGGCACCTGGCGAACCAACACGCAGCAATGCCCTCCTCTCCCGGAGCAGTGTTAGGTAGGACACGACATAAAATAGAGTTTGTAAGAGTAGCCTCTTTTTTGCACTGAGCCAGTACAATGTCCCACTTCAAATGAGGTGAGGCTAATGAGGTTTGGAATTTGGGCGAGGCGTGCTGAAGCTCGACGATACGTTTGAAGTTACGAGTATAAATATGACATTTGACGTTATTGCCGTACAGTTGTACTCTGATTGAAGACATTGACTATGAAACGATTAACATACACGATTATATTGTTTGTAAGTAGGTAAATAAAAAGATAAAAGAATATATTTTAAGGAATATCATAAAAAAGCTTGCAAATGCAATTATAAATTAGAATGTAAAAATAATATTTGCGCGACTTTGTTGCCACTAAGCCGGTTCCTTCTCTCCGTAGGGACCTGGCCTGCTTTACTAAAAGTGCGCTCAGAAGGCACTGAAGTGGCAACAATACAAAGCCGTTTTAAAAATAACTTATAAAGCCTAGGATAGGCGTCCTTTTTAACAAACCACCACTTGGCAGGATCTTGGGACCTTGGCGACTTCGATAATACCCCCTGCAGTCGGATTAATATTTTTTTATTATCATATCCACTCTCATCAAGCTCATCAAACTCATTCCATATGCTATGTTTACGCTTACGGGATGGCGACGAAGATGGCGGCTCTGATGCACATGTGCTTTGTATTTGAATTCGCCCGGCCATGGCTTTGATATTTGTACATGCTTTACTGTAAGCGTACTCATTCTCAAACCCATATTTTTTGAATCTTGGATCTAATATAGTGCTTTCAGCAAAAATATTATTCTCCTCAATGCACGAAAACCTTGTGCTAATTTCATTTAAAAGCACTTGGGTCATTCGTAAAACACAGTCCGAATGTGACGTAGATAAAAATTTTAGACATTTCTTTTTAGGGCGTTTGATATAACTATAACCTGAAATTTATAAAACACCTCATACTTCATTTTTTACGTAGTAGAGCCATGCTGCAATTATATTAGTAGTATAGTTGTAGCATGAATGGGTCGGCTCGACCGGGGAAGGACCACGCTCTCACAGAATACCACCGTGAAATAGTAGCTTAATGCTGCTGTATTTCGTATGGTGAGTGTAGAGAACCGGAGACCCTTTTTACTGGAAATGAGGCATTCCATCTCAGTCCTCACGGGTGACAACACATCTGCATTTTGATTTGTAATGGAAGATAGATGTAGATGTCTATGGGCCGCAGCAACCACTTACCATCAGGTGGACTGTGTGCTCGTTTGTCACCCTATCCTATAAAAAAAACATGAAAAAAGAATATTAAATTGAATATACAAAATAAATGCGTTATCTATTACTTCACCTCTGATATTGTAACATTCTTTTCTGAACTCATCTCCTCAGTTATATCTTTGAAAAACGAAAGAATTTCTATTGCCGAATCCAAAACGTCAACGTCTTCAGAAGTCATATATATAGTATCGGGATAATCGATATCAATTGTGGACATAACACTGTTTTTAATTTTTAACACTCTTTCGAACATATTACACGTGGTGTTCCAGCGTGTGAAAACGTCTTGTTTTATCTTCAATAGGGGTTCATCTAGCTTCTTTTGCATATGTTTTAATCTCTCAGATGCAAGTGGTCTTCTAGGAAATAATTCGACAATTTGTTTAATTTTTGTGGTAATATCTTTTATTTCTTTTAATGCAGATTGGAATGTAAGGTTGAGAGTATGAGCGAAACAAGGTATTTGCTTCCAATTATTAAGTCTTATAGCAGCTTTGATATTATAAGCGTTATCACTGATTGCTGCTACAATTTTGTCAGTAATTTACCAAATATTTGTAATTCTTTTTAGTTCTTGTGCTAGGTTTTCTGAAGTATGTCTATCTGGAAACTGTATACGTTCCAACAAAAAAGATTTTAATTCTGCTTGCTGATTGAAAAAATGTATTGTCACGGCTAAGTAATTATCATTGGGGGCTGATGTCCACCCATTAGTTGTAATGCACACATGTTATGCTTGACAGAGTTCTGACTTAACCTTTTCTTTTGTTTGATTATAGACATTAGTCATCATTTTATTAGATAACGTCTTACGACTAGGTAACTGATAGGCTGGATTTAATTCTTTAATAAAATCTTTGAGTTCAGGGGATTCAATGAGATGGAAGGCTAAGTAATTTTTTGTGAATAATTTTACTAGCATTTTAGATTTAGATGTTCAGTTTTTTTTAGCAGAAAGCGGTTTATAAAAGTACTGTGTTAGTGGCTGGAGCTTTTTTATAGAGGTTGGTGTTTTTAGTGGTGGCTGGTAAGAAATCAGGTGTTTCATCATGACATAAGTTGAAGCAGTAGATGTGGAAGCAGTAGGCATCTCAAGTTCTTGTGCTGTCGAATCAGTGCAATGTGTTGTCAAATTTATGGATTTCTGTTGCAGAAGAAGCTATATTTTCAATCGGACATTCACGTATAGCGACAAACACTTGTGGATGTTTGCTTTTTGTGTGTCTGATTAGGTTGTAAGCACCACCGCCTTTGTATGAAAATTCTTTCTGACAAAAATTGCATTGGCTTTATCATTTTTGAGGTCCTTAAAAAACTGCCAAGCTTTTGAGGATTTTCTATCACCATCACCAGACATACTACGCATGCAAAAAGCAAACAGAAAAAATGTCAAATAAAGTAAACATCTGAAAACCGTTATTAGCAGGGGATATTCATCAGTCGTCATAAACAAAAGTATCAACTCAGACGAATAAAAATATTAAAACCACAACAAAATTATAACACAAATACAAAGTAGCCATTCATTCACAAAGTAGCAAGTCATTCATAAAACATGAATAAATAATACAAAGACTTACATACCTGAATATATACCTAAATTAAAATATCTATTCACTTAAACTACACAAACGAATCATCAAATTAAAAACTTTTGCACTGGTCACTGACTCAAGTACGTTACGATATTCAAAACACATACAAATGGAAACAGTTCGCCGCAATGTGCGCCTCACAGTATTTATTAATATCAATGTCAGCAACATATTTCCCTCTCGCACGAGATTCGAAACGCGGTCATGTAATGTTAATTTTTAGAATGACGTACTATTGTAATTTGTAGCATGCATTTCGCTCCCTCTCTGTCCTCATGTTTTACGAAGACGGAGAGTGAGTAAGCCGACTTCGCGACTGCCGCGACATAAAATTTGAAGTAGCACATTAAAAAATGCCGAGCCGCTCTTACATTTTGACGTCATGTACGGGACAAATGCAACGCCTCTTGTATGTCCTACTCAACACTATCCCGGAGCGCTACTAGTCGCTCTTCTGTAACAAAACAGTGAACATTTAGATGTTTGACAAGACGAATCTCAGCATCCGTTACTTCTACTGACTCTTGTTCATTGACTGGCGGTAGTTGAATATCCTCCGTTACAAACAAACAAACAACATTCAAAATCGCAATAAGATGAAGTCATCGTGAAGTTTAGTTAAACATTTACTTACCTATCTCGGCGACCGCTACAATAACGGGTTCTTGTTATATAATATCATCTGTGACCAACAAACAACAAAAGAAAAACATAATTAGATTAGATTAGTGAGGTGAGGTCTAGTACAATATTTACTTGCCTATCTCGTTTGCCACAATTTCTGCTTATTGTGTGGGTGGCACCAATTGTATATCTTCTAAAACAGAATTATAAACGTTATAAACATACCTAGCTATTATAAAACAAATATAAGAAGACAATAACGACAAATTATAAAAGATGGTAAAGAATGTTACCTGAAATAATGATTCTGCTTGACTGAGAAGCGGATTGGTCTATAAAGTCACATGGCTCACGACATGATTATGAAATGAATGCGTATATTATAACTAACGTTGCGCGTCTTTAACGTGTCGGTGCGTGAGGCAGCAGTATCCTTGTTAACCGGGACTCGCGCTCCCGGGCTAGCAGCTCCTCCAGCTCCAGCTCCTAGCGCGTGTCCGCTGGCGGCGCCGCTACACGCCTCTGCGTGAGTTGTCTGTGACCACGTACAACAGCCACGCTCTAGGCCACCTCAACTCGCTCAACCTCACTTCGTCTCCCGATTTACCACGTCCTCTGTGAACTCCACGGCCCGCACGGCTTATACGTCTACCGCGATGTCCACGACCACCACGGCTTTCATAGCCGTCAGACCCAGATGGTACAGCACTATCACTCGATGATCTCCAACTAATACATTAATGAAAAAAGCAATTTGTATTGAAAATGTTCAACTATCTTTAAAACAGCTGCGGCCTCCACAAATTCCAAAAGGCACACGACTTAATTCGGCTATCTAAAATTTGTCAAGCGTTATAAGCAACACCTCTCAACAAAGGCTAGGTATTATATAATAGGTAGGCAGGTAGTTGGTAGGTACTATGTAGTAGTAGTACTATTAGTATGAATCAAACACTTATTAAATTTAATTATTAGTGCACCATCACCTAAAGCGTCATTGGATAAAGCAGAATTAGCATCATTATCATCATCATCATTACAGCCCTTCACAAGTCCACTGCTGAACATAGGCCTCCCCCAAGTAATGCCACAAAGCACAGTCCTGAGCCACCTGCATCCATCGACTTCCTGCATATCTTATCAGGTCGTCACTCCATCTAGTGGGGGGTCGCCCTACACTACGCCTACTGGTACGAGGCTGCCACTCAAGAACCTTTCTTCCCCATCGGTTATCAGTTCTTCGAGCTATATGGCCGGCCCATTGCCACTTCAGCTTACTAATCCGTTGGGCTATGTCGGTCACTCTGGTTTTACTGCGGATATCCTCATTTCTGAGTCTATCTCGCAGAGAAACTCCGAGCGTAGCCCTCTCCATAGCTCGCTGAGCGACCTTGAGCGTCCTCATACGGCCAGCAGTGAAGGACCACGTCTCAGATCCGTAAGTCATCACAGGCAACACGCACTGGTTGTGCAATCTAGTTTTTAGAGATTGAGGTATACCTGACGAGAATATATGTCGTAATTTCCCGAACGCTGCCCAGCCGAGTTGAATCCGTCGATTGACCTCTCGGTCGAAGTTGGACTTACCTAGTCGGACTATTTGTCCCAGGTAAACGTACTCGTCAACAACTTTGAGCATAGTGCTCCCAACAACTACCGACATAGGTGTGACATGGACATTGAACATGATCTTTGTTTTGTCCATGTTCATCTTAAGACCTATCTGTTGGGAGGCACTATTGAGGTCATTGAGCATAGTGCTTAAGTCCTCCAGCGATTCTGCCATAAGGACTATATCGTCGGCAAATCGAAGGTGAGTGATGTACTCGCCATTGATGTCAATACCGTATCCTTTCCAGTCCAGTAGCTTGAAAACGGCTTCCAATGCAGCGGTGAAGAGTTTCGGGGATATAACGTCACCCTGTCTTACACCTCTCTGCAGTTGGATAGGTTTCGAGCTCTGGTTCTGTACTCGGATAGCCATCGTAGTCCTACTGTACAAACACTTCAGCACTTCGATATACCGACAGTCAACTTGGCACCGCTGAAAGGACTGTAGCACCGCCCAAATTTCGACGGAATCAAAGGCTTTCTCATAGTCCACATACGCCAGGCAAAGTGGCAGATTGTACTCTTCAGTCTTCTGTACAATCTGCCGCAGGGTAGAAGAAGTGTTAGGCGATCCCCCACTAGATGGAGTGACGACCTGGTAAGACATACAGGAAGTCGATGGATTCAGGTGGCTCAGGACCGTGCTTTGTGGTGTTCCTTGGGGGAGGCCTATGATCAGCAGTGGACTTGTGAAGGGCTGTCATGATGATGATGATTCATTCACCTTATTTAGTGAGTTTTCGCCACAACTTGTTTTTAGTAGGTGAGTGCTTGCCAGTACAAGGATACCTTGAGCACCTTTTCTCCATAAATTTTTAGTATGAAGTGACAAACAAACTAACAGTCCACTGTACAGTAGCAGTATGTTGTCAATCCACCTGATGGTAAGTGGGTACTGCAGTCCACGCACTGCCTGCAGCTAACTTCACACATAAAAAGCTACAATGCGCTGTCACCTCTGACGACTAAGATGCAATGTCCCACAGCCTGTGATTATACTGACTCTATACTCTTCAGACTGGCTCACAGCAGTGCGCACACTGCTATTAGACAACAGATAGAGTGCTTTTTACATGCACTTCGAATTTAGGCAAAGGCAAATCAGTATACATTGCACATGAAGTCCTCTTTATTTTGTGTCCATGGGCTACAGTAACCACTTGCCATTATGTAAATTGTACCTTAATTTAATAATATCACAAAATGAGTATATCTTACCTATTTCATGACTCCAGTTTACTTCAAATTTTAAATTCTCATTTTCGATTTTCTCTTCCTCAACTTTAATAGATTCAAAGATAAAAATGTCGTCCTTACAATCATTTTCTATATCACACTCTACTGGCCAGATATCTATATGATTGTTTGATGTAAACTGAATCTCATCTCTAGCCTCATGTGGTTTTGGTATTGACTGAAACCAAACTCTTTTTTAAATAAGAGACAAAAGGTAGTAGTGGCGTAGGAGATCCCATACTACTCCATACCATCCCGCAGATGCAGACGAAAGTGAAAGTCCCCAATAAATTTAAATAAGAATGTAGAGTTTAGAAATGTAATTAAAATCGAGACTCAAGTCAAGAGTTTTTCTATAGCTTTTAAATATCTATAGCCTTATAGTGAAATTGGTCTATAGTTGTTGATATCCACTCCACTCTCATCTCCACTCTTGTGAACAGGTGCTACTAGGGACTCCTTGAACAAAGACAGAAATATACCGATCTACTGTATTAAAATAATGTGTATTACAGTATGACACATGATTTGTAATAGCCGGTGTATATTTGTGAGTAAGAATACCCACTGCCCTGTATACCCACGGGACGGGTGTCGTAAGAGACGACAGAGGGAAACAGAAACAGGAGTTGGGCAGTGGCATTTTGCTGATAACAACTCAGACTAATATATACCTACCCACGGGACGGGTGTCGTAAGAGCCGACAGAGGGAAACAGAAACAAGGGTTGGGCAGCGGAATCTTGCTGATAACAACTCAGACTAATATATACCTACCCACGGGACGGGTGTCGTAAGAGACGACAGAGGGAAACAGAAACAGGAGTTGGGCAGCGGCATCTTGCTGATAACAACTCAGATTAATATATACCTACCCACGGGACGGGTGTCGTAAGAGCCGACAGAGGGAAACAGAAACAGGAGTTGGGCAGCGGCATCTTGCTGATAACTACTCAGACTAATATATACCTACCCACGGGACGGGTGTCGTAAGAGACGACAGAGGGAAACAGAAACAGGAGTTGGGCAGCGGCATCTTGCTGATAACAACTCACACTAATATATACCTACCCACGGGACGGGTGTCGTAAGAGCCGACAGAGGGAAACAGAAACAAGGGTTGGGCAGCGGAATCTTGCTGATAACAACTCAGACTAATATATACCTACCCACGGGACGGGTGTCGTAAGAGACGACAGAGGGAAACAGAAACAGGAGTTGGGCAGCGGCATCTTGCTGATAACAACTCAGACTAATATATACCTACCCACGGGACGGGTGTCGTAAGAGACGACAGAGGGAAACAGAAACAGGAGTTGGGCAGTGGCATTTTGCTGATAACAACTCAGACTAATATATACCTACCCACGGGACGGGTGTCGTAAGAGCCGACAGAGGGAAACAGAAACAAGGGTTGGGCAGCGGAATCTTGCTGATAACAACTCAGACTAATATATACCTACCCACGGGACGGGTGTCGTAAGAGACGACAGAGGGAAACAGAAACAGGAGTTGGGCAGCGGCATCTTGCTGATAACAACTCAGATTAATATATACCTACCCACGGGACGGGTGTCGTAAGAGCCGACAGAGGGAAACAGAAACAGGAGTTGGGCAGCGGCATCTTGCTGATAACTACTCAGACTAATATATACCTACCCACGGGACGGGTGTCGTAAGAGACGACAGAGGGAAACAGAAACAGGAGTTGGGCAGCGGCATCTTGCTGATAACAACTCACACTAATATATACCTACCCACGGGACGGGTGTCGTAAGAGCCGACAGAGGGAAACAGAAACAAGGGTTGGGCAGCGGAATCTTGCTGATAACAACTCAGACTAATATATACCTACCCACGGGACGGGTGTCGTAAGAGACGACAGAGGGAAACAGAAACAGGAGTTGGGCAGCGGCATCTTGCTGATAACAACTCAGACTAATATATACCTACCCACGGGACGGGTGTCGTAAGAGACGACAGAGGGAAACAGAAACAGGAGTTGGGCAGTGGCATTTTGCTGATAACAACTCAGACTAATATATACCTACCCACGGGACGGGTGTCGTAAGAGCCGACAGAGGGAAACAGAAACAAGGGTTGGGCAGCGGAATCTTGCTGATAACAACTCAGACTAATATATACCTACCCACGGGACGGGTGTCGTAAGAGACGACAGAGGGAAACAGAAACAGGAGTTGGGCAGCGGCATCTTGCTGATAACAACTCAGATTAATATATACCTACCCACGGGACGGGTGTCGTAAGAGCCGACAGAGGGAAACAGAAACAGGAGTTGGGCAGCGGCATCTTGCTGATAACTACTCAGACTAATATATACCTACCCACGGGACGGGTGTCGTAAGAGACGACAGAGGGAAACAGAAACAGGAGTTGGGCAGCGGCATCTTGCTGATAACAACTCACACTAATATATACCTACCCACGGGACGGGTGTCGTAAGAGCCGACAGAGGGAAACAGAAACAAGGGTTGGGCAGCGGAATCTTGCTGATAACAACTCAGACTAATATATACCTACCCACGGGACGGGTGTCGTAAGAGACGACAGAGGGAAACAGAAACAGGAGTTGGGCAGCGGCATCTTGCTGATAACAACTCAGACTAATATATACCTACCCACGGGACGGGTGTCGTAAGAGACGACAGAGGGAAACAGAAACAGGAGTTGGGCAGTGGCATTTTGCTGATAACAACTCAGACTAATATATACCTACCCACGGGACGGGTGTCGTAAGAGCCGACAGAGGGAAACAGAAACAAGGGTTGGGCAGCGGAATCTTGCTGATAACAACTCAGACTAATATATACCTACCCACGGGACGGGTGTCGTAAGAGCCGACAGAGGGAAACAGAAACAGGAGTTGGGCAGCGGCATCTTGCTGATAACTACTCAGACCAATATATACTGCGGGTCCCAACCTGCCAAGCGTAGCAAAAACCCTCCTATGAAGCAATCTATGACAGACTTTTATAGGTTTTAATGGATGGAATAAATAATACCATGGACCCTCCTGCAAGCAACTGCTCCAGGACTGCATTTGACTCAATAGCCTGTTGTTGTAATGTTCTGCATCGAATGAGTCTAGCATGACAGATGAAACAGACAATTATGGGCTCCTCATCTTTATCCATCTGAAAATATGAATGTTTGTCATAAATATGGAAAAATACTTAACTATACAATTTTGTGATAAAATATATTGGCTACCACAACTCTCTTCTTAAACATAATTTTTTATAACATATAAACTTACCACCTGATGGTAACATACACACACATAAAAATAAAACTTATTTTCAACCTTTTTTAGAATATACATTACAAATTATATTGAGTTACTCTAGAAGCTTAAACACAGAATCTCAAGTTTCTCAGCATTGAAAACATACCATACGAGGAAAGTGTAAAAACACTTAAGCTCATATATCTGAAAGATCTCAGAGAATGAGGACACTTGATTGAAACATATAAAATAATATATAAACACTTTACTATGACATTATTAACACTAGACTATGGTACGACCCCGGTAGAGCCAGCCCACCTGTGATACAACTATAACATAGGTGCAGTGTGACAATCACAATGTCCTACAGACAGATTTTCAATCATAATGGAGACTATTCATTAGCACAGGGCAGGATTATATTACATGTATGTGTAAGCAAGCACATGTGCACATTACTCCCTTCTCTGGTTTCTGTCTGATAGGAATATGGCAAATATGAGAGTGAGGGAATTTCTGTGTCTGTAAACACATGTGCACTTGCTTAAGTGGGTGAAAGACCAAACCATTCCGATAATTTCTTGACCTGAAGTCGCAATAGTACCCAGGGATACATACTAGAACAGACATGGTGAAAAAATCTATGCAGCAGTGCTCGTCGCATGGAAGGAGGCACATGGTCCTTTTTATGCAAGTAAGTTTGAGCCCGCGGGCTCTAACGTGCGTTGCAAACAACTAAGTCTCTGTGTCTTTTCGGGTTGGCTATAGACATCCGGTACTTGATTTTGAATAATGTTTTTAGTCTATGAGGCTTGTTAGGGTTAAGCTTGAACCTATTACACTGTTTTTAGATGGTGGAAATGCGTTATGAATTATTTATGATAAAAACAAATTTCACTAAAAATTGTGTAATAACGAAATGCAAATATGTCAATTTGTTCTCGTATTATGAAGTAGATGTCTGGTACTTGATTTTTAATTTTGTTTTCAATTTATGAGGATTTTCAGGGTTAAGCTTAAACCATTTACACTGTTTTTGGATTTCAGAAATGCCTTTTGAATTAATTACGACAAAAAAAAATTTCACTAAAAATTGCAATAACGAAATGCAAATATGTTCATTTGTTTTTCTAACACAGATACACTCATAAAAAAGTTAATCACTCGGACCCAGACAATCCATTTGTGGCTGGAGATAGGACTTATATACAACCAATTGAGTCGCAGTGTAGAACTATCAAGGGGTTTTTCAGAAAACAAAATTATAACATTTCACATTACATTATTTCATTTACCACTATCATAGCAGAGTTTAGGGCAACCAGACTTTATAGATAAGATCGGTTCTAAAACCGAATTAGCACCCCCAAATTCACGTAGTCTTGTCTGCCCTGCCCCTAGAGTGTTTTTGTAAAGCCGTAGGCACAGAGGGAGAGCAGCCCCCGCCCGCCGCTCGCCTCCGTAGCTTCGGCTTATTGGTCACCTTCAGCGACCAGCCTCAGCCGCTGCGGCTCACTTAGGTGCCTGCGATTTGCTACGCAAGGGCGAAGGGGCTGCACTTCCTGCAGTGCCGAAGCCGTTGCAGAAGTAACTTTGCGTCAATATTCCTGTATATAAAAGTGAGATTATGATTTACAAAAAAAAATATTATTCATAAACTATACATTTCCGCAACGGGAGAAGGTTAGGGGGGGCTTCCATGACCCCCTCCCCTCCTCCTACCCCTCCCAACACCGTACGCGAGTACCGGACGTCTATAGTTTAACCGTCTTTTCTAGTACGTAGTAGGATTTCAGGCTAATTGGTGTTTTTCAGGTTCTGGTTCCATTTGTCTGGTAACACTATATTTAACGCTGCACTAATAGCCTAGCCCCGATGTATCGCATTTTATATCAGGGAATTTATAATGTATTTCTCCGTTGATAACAACAAATTACCACAATTCCAATTTGTAAATATTAACAACTTACAAAACAGTTCATCAATATGTTGTACAAATTTCGGAGACTAGTCTTCTTTAGTACATATAACTCGTACGAATTAACTTGAGACCTGGGCCGATGACGTAATTGTCAATGTACGGTGTGCAAAATAATGCGTCGTAATATTTTTTTATTTGAATTTTTGAGATTTGCATGAGATTATTAATAAAAACAAAATAAAATATTCTGGCAAGGGGTGAAGTAATAAGTGATATACTTTTGCCATTTTTATATATTTCAAATATTTATTTTTTATAATATATGTAATATTATTTTTAGTTAACGCGTCAAGGAAGGACAAAGAAATAAACATACACACTTTCTCATTTATAATATTATTAATTTATTTATTATACACTTTATTGCACTATGTGATACTACTGTGACATCATCATTTTGGTCTTGAGAAATTGACTGAACTTTTTTCGCCTCGTTTTTCATTCTTAGTAGTGTTGCCTTTGATATGCCTATTGCTGCACAAGCCCTCTTTAAAACTTGGTCCACAGGAATAAGAAACTTTTTATTTGATTTTTCATCTTCGAAAAATTTTAAAACTTTTAGAGCAAGTGTCCGTGCTTGGCTATGTATTGTCTTTCCTCCCATCTTTTTTTAAAAATAAAAAAGGCGGAGTAACTCCTAAGCGTCACAAGAAAACGGCACAACACAACGTCCAAACTTAACAATAAAACAACGCAATTAACAACAAACAGATAAAATAACGTTCAAGTATAACAAAAACAAACAAAAGTCCAAACCAAACAACAAACAATTATCAAAAATATCGAACTAGAGTCGAGACGCGTATCCGTAACAAAAATGCTATCGGTAATGAGCGCGCACGGCCAGCGCGGGACGCGGTGCGGGGAGTCGGGAAGGGGGTCGCACTCCAGCGGAGTCTCAAGTTAATTCGTACGTGTTGTACATGCGTACGTTAAAGCGTAAACAAATTCTACAAACTTCACTAAAGGCCATTCCTGTTTCCTACAGCTTTACTATAATTGTCTTTAGTATATAGTCAGTAATCTATGTATAATTGATTAATTGAATTCACTTTTTCATCAATAAACCAGAGAACCAGAGTTTATAATATAATAAATGAAGTAGTAGGGATGTTCGATGATCATCGATGTTATAAATTAAAACATCGATGTTTTAACATCGATGTTACCACACCTTAAACAACGAAACATCAATGATGCCACATGTCAAACATCGATGTCCATGAACCAATAATCGATCGAACTTATGAACAATGCGAACCCGCGAAATCAATATCAACTAAATATTTCATCTCCTATTAAAGGTTTGAAATTTTGAATAATTAAGGATTCTTACATGCATCGATCATCTAAAAAAATATCATTATGTTGTGTCAAACTCCACGTCGAGTGTGAACTGTAATGTCTCGGTCGTCACTGCTTTCGCTTTGTTATTGTGGTGTCGTTATCCGTTGTGTGTAATAACTATTCTACATAAATTGATATTCAAATTAATTGTTTTTTTCCCTTGCTGTCTATACACACATCATTTTGAAACAATATGTATCTACACAATTTAATGATATTTAGCTGTTTTCTGAGCTTGTTGCTTAGTTTTAGTTTTAGCTTATAAGTTTATTTTTTGCTTGAAGATTATGAAAATAAATCACTGGGCGATCGTGAGCATAGACAATTTCACTGCATAGTGCATTTTATAAACGGCTGTGGATACTTACTGCTTGGGCTACCTGATTAAAAATTGTGTGAACAAAGGTGACGGAAAAGTCTATTATTTTGTTTTTGTATATTTTGTTAATTTTTCATCTACAGAGTGAATTTGAAGTTATCACATTAAATGAAAAGACATATCCTACATAACGTTCTTTTCACATACATAACTAAAAGAAATGTAAAAATTAACATCCTAGTCCCAGTAGCCTCTTTTTTCGATTTAATATTAAACAACATCATGTCAAAGACCCAAGGCCAGCAAAGGCGAAGATACCTAGTTCAAACGTTTCCATTCCGAATTACAAAAATAAAGGAAAAATCAAGCAAAAATATACTTAAGACTAACGATATAAGGCATAATTCTTATGCACGAAATTAAAAACAAAGGGACCGCATGATGCAAGTGTGTGAAAACAAATTCCAAGCAGAAATATTTACTTATAATAGATGTCCGAAGGCATAATTCGCTATGTGTGAAGTGATAAGAAATGGAAGGGAGTGGTGTGAAGATGCGTGTTGTTTATATTCGAATTTCTCTGCCGCATGGGACGATGATTTAAGTCACTTAGTCCGACGCCGGTACCCTTGGATGGTTCATGAGTCACTTGACCTAATTTTCGCGTAGGCGTCCTTTGAGTTTTAATTGTTGTATTTTAGTTTTGTGGACATTTTGATAAGTTTTTTGATTTATTTGTTATATATCAAAAAACTTATCAAATAGGACACTTTAATAGGATAATAATAGTTGTGATAAAGTGGTGTGACAGTTTGTGCAAAATTGAACGCTTACTTTGACTGTTTTATATTTTTTATTTGTGATAGGACACGTTTAATACGCTAGATAAAAAACATATTTAATAACTTAGTGAAGTGATGTAACAGCTCGCTTAAAATTGTACGCTTTTTATTTTTAACGTTTTAACTTTTATAAGTTTTAAGATGCCTCGTGTCAATTTCACGACGTCGGAATACACCGACATGATTTTGATTTGCGGAGAGTGCTACCAAAACGCGGCTTTGGCATTACGAACATATCGAGAGAGGTATCATATCACACGTGTATGTCCTACAGACTCACGTATTTTTATACGGGCAGTCCAAAGGTTACGCGACGGTATCCGCGAGTAGCCGTGAGCCGTAGCCACTCCGTAGAGCAGCTCGCCAATTCCGTGTACACCACAAGACTGTTCACAAAATATTAAGAAAAAACAAGCAACGGTCGTTCAAATATGTAAAGGTACAGGCTTTATTGGATAGAGATAAGTCAGTCAGGGAAGCCTACTGCCAATGGATCTTGAGCAGAGTAGCTAATGACTCTAACTTTTTAGCTAACATAATGTGGACTGACGAGAGCACATCCACGCGCAACGGAATATGGAATTGACAGAACTTACGGTACTGGAGTGAAGAAAGTCCGCAACTGTGTCGAGAGTCTACGCACCAATACAGATTTGCCGTTAATGTTTGGGCTGGAATACACGGAGATCAAATTATTGGTCCCTTGTTTTTCGAAGGAAACCTTAGTGGGCCTAAGTTTTTGGAACTGCTTGACGGCCCAGTGGCGGATTACGTTGATGGATTACCGTTAGGGGAAAAAAGCCGGTTTTGGTATCAGCTTGACGGAGCACCTGCTCATTCAGTGGTGGCTGCCAGACAGCGCCTCACTGAAATGTTCGGAGAGCAGTGGCTTGGCCGATACGGACCTTCTCGGTGGCCAGCAAGGTTACCGGATCTAACATCGTTAGATTTTTCTTATGGGGTTATTTGAAAAATGAGGTGTACTCCACGGAATTAACGACTGTCGAGGACATAAAAATAAGGATTATTCGGGCTTTCGACAAAATAAAAAATTTTGCCGCCAATGATTACCTTCTTCGCAAGGTCCGAAATAATATCGTGCGACGATGTCATTTATGCATTCGGGCACACGGCGGACATTTTGAAAATCTAAAAGTTTAATTTAATTTATTTATTAAACTATAGTGACCGATAAGAGTGATTATTTGGATAAAAACAATACCATAAAATCTGTGATTTGTTTATAACATCTCATGAGCATCGTCTTACACGTGCCTAGTTGCCTATGTATGGGCAAGTGTAGGTAACCTTTGTCAATGCCGCCGTGTCGCCGCGATGTTGCCGCTTATACAGGTCAGTAAACTAATATTATCCAGGATGACTTATTTTGTGTAATTTTTTACGCTATTTATTTTGTTTCAAAGATGCACTTTTTGTCTTTTGGTATTATGGTTTATTTTATTATTTCAACAGACGTATAGCAACTTGCATTAACTGCTGTGCTATAAAATGCGAGAAGCTAATCGCCACCCAGTATAATCTTTTTATTTTGCGATAGGAGAAGTTAATATAAAACCAACGTCTAAATCGTAAATTAGGGTAGTAAATTTTTCAATACCAGATTTATAATTGTATAGGAACGTTTAAATATCAAAATAATAATATTCATCATTATCGGCAAAAAATATAACAAATTAACTAAATATTTGTTACGTTTCTCCCATATTTCGAATTACTGTTTCACACTAAATGTTTTATTAATTTCTTTAATTTCATTAATAATAAACCATAAAAAACACTACAAATTTTTTGTACATGTGCTATAACATCGATAATGGCCAACATCGATGTTTTGAGTAGGATAAATCGAACATCGATGTTAAGCTATCGATATCAACATCAATCATCCCTATGAAGTACCACCACAGTTTTTTTATTAACTGGCTTTACGGCTCTGGGTTCTAGCCCTTCTGAGCCTGAAGTTATAATATATAATTTAATGCTCTTTGGACCTTAAAAAATTCCTGAATCTTGGAAAACACAGTGTGTAATCCCTCTACTTATACTTAAGCCTGACAAGCCACCTGAAGATCCTATAATATTTATGACTCATATCGTCAGTGTTGCCAACTTGACGGGTTTCCCGTTAGATTTGACGGGACAGCGAGGTTGACAACGGGAAAAAAATGTATTTAACGGCTAACGGTTTTTTTAACGGGACAACAAAAATTTATGTTTTTTTAGATTTGTTTTCGAAATAAAAATAATTTGAAAATAGCAAAAATTAAATTATAATTTTGTTAATTTTTTTAGTTTAAAAAGTTGAGGGAGTAAATTTTCATTTGACGTAATTCTTTTAAATACAGCTCGAAAACTGTTTTGTCATTGGTCGGCCAAAATGATGCGCTACTGTTGAATATAGAGAAAACTATCAACTACTATATTTATTTCATTCTCTCTCTTTAATGATTGAGTCGCATATCCTGTGAACCAGTGATACCTGTGAAAGTCAATAAGTTTTAGTTCGATAAAATTATTTTATTACCTATAACATGTAGTAGATGGCGCTATTACAAATCTTAAATAGAAAATGTTCGGTTCCCAATGGATCTCACAAACTCAACAGACTACTGGAGCCTGAAGTGATCCATTTGAATGATCGATCCGAATGTACCTGTACGCGTGACGAAATGTACTAGAATGATTCGGTCAATAGAAATGAATGATTGACACTTGTCCACCTACCTACTTGACGGGATATCTGCACAAGAAACATTTAACAGAAACACTTAAAGCTTTTGCTATCACGATATAAGCGCTTGACCAAGATTCCGTGCCACTGAGTATATTCCCCCTTCCTTTTAGTTCATATTCGTCGTTTAAGTCGTATCATTTAGATGGTCTAGGTTTAGTGCTCGCTCCAACGCAGTTTTCTCAAAAAAAATTTGCAGCACTAAGTATTCGAAAAATCGGTCTGGTCCGTACTTGCAATACATAACATAATGGGTGTTATAACTTATAACCATATTGATATATTTAATTGCGGACTAAGCGGTAATATTTCATCTATTAAGCAAGTTGATCACGCTTAGACGGAGTGTATACTTCCTGTTCTTTCTCTGAATATGAACTTACCTTTACTACCATTGCTATTAGGCATGCATTAATTATGCTTTTCTCTTTGGCAAAACATTAATATGAACTTCATTTAATTATGTCTAGATTTTTAGGGTTTCGTAGTCAACTAGGAACCCTTATAGTTTCGCCATGTGTGTCTGTCCGTCCTCGCTTAATCTCTGTGACCGTTAGCACTAGAAAGCTTAAACTTGGTACCAATATGTGTATCAATCACGCCGACGAAGTGGTAGAATAAAAATTGGAAAAAATGTTTTATTAGGGTAGCCCCCCTGTATGTAAATTGGGAAGTGATTTTTTTTAATTTCAACCCTAATATATATTGTTGGAAATATATTTAAAAATGAATAGGGGTTTACTAAAATCATTTTTGTCAATTTCAATCAATGTCCATAATTTCGGAAATAATCGCTCCAAAAGTATAAAACAATGTGTGTGTCCCCCTCTAACTTTTGAACCATAAGTTTAGAAAAAATGAAAAAAATCTGAAAAGTAGAACTTTATAAGGACTTTCTAAGAAAATCATTTTGAACTTGGATGGAAACAACAGTACCCACTACCGGGAGCAGTTGCAGGAGCGCGGAGCGCTGCTGGAGCGCGAACATAATGGATACCCACCCTTAAACTCATAAGTGGGAACACTTATTGTGACGGACGGGAAACTACGGAACCCTACGCTTAGCGTGGCCCGACACGCTCTTGTCCGGTTTTTCGTAATGTAATTCTTAACCTTGGAAACTATTCTGGCTACTGTATTGTTAACATTCATCTTACATTCAAATATGATGTAAGAGCTGTAAGTTTCTTTGCATAATTAAATAAAAAAAGATCTAGAAGCTGATATATTTCTATTTGAAACTAACTTCTCACTCAAACGACATTATGTAATAAAAAAACTTCACCGCAGTGTCAACTATCCACATCTGGTGAGCGTAAGATCATTAGCCCACAATGGATATATCACGCAGCAACAATATTTAATCCATAAAAGTATTGTGCAGTTAAAACAAACCAAGGGTCTCAAGTACTCACGACAAACGACCGACTAAACTAAAAGTAGGGGTCAGCTAGCGCTCGCCGGCACCAATGAAATTGGTTTTGCATTTTTAGTGATTTAAATTTGCAATGTTTAGTGCTGATTTACCATGTGCTCGGCTGTGAAAGAAAACTGTACGTATGAGAAATAAAAAAAAATATATTTCGAAGATATGTGAAGTCTGCCACACGGATTGAGGCAACGCGACGGACGACGGCGAAGCGTAGAATACAACTTACCGATACTTAACTATGTTGTGATACAAAATATTGTTGCGCGGCTAAGTTGACGTCTGGCACTAGCGCCATCTAGTGTCGGGTAACAGAGCGAGGAGAGCTTTCCAGAAAATGATATTTCAACTGACAGCGCCATCTAGTATCGAATTGAAGAACTAAACTTTCTAGAAGCCCTACACTCGAACTCGATTTTAAATGTTATTAGATCTATGGAATATCTACAGGTGTATATGCGGGGCAAGCATAGTTGTCTGTCGCTCTTGCCATGGCAGTTGTTCTGCTTGTTCACGTTTAATGTTGTCCATTCAGCTCGCAATACTCTGTTGCGCTCGACGACGCCACTAACCTTGCCTTGCTGCGTTGACTAGTTGTACAGATTATTTCTCATAAAAATAGTTAATAATCTTGTTTCACAACTTTTATTTAAACTATTGTTCTGCAGACAGTGTTAAAAAGATAAAAGAACTACCAAAAACACTCTTAATGAAAAGCCTAGATGCCCAGCTTTCTGGCTTATGCGCTTGCAATTTTTTTACTAATTTGGAATAATTTAACTTCTGGGATACAGCATTTTCCATGGAAAAGATTCCAAGATATATATATATGACAATCATTCCTGACACATAGTAGAAACGTAGGTAAATTTTTAAATGTTTTAATAATGTACAACTTCGTTCAAGTTTAACGACAGTTATAGTACAGGTATAGTCAGCAAGTTACGAAGTGCTGTCTAGAACACATTTGGGAACAATATCCAGTCTGAGAACTTTATGTGGCTCTGCTGATTGAATATTTTTTATAATGGGTTCAAGCTCATAATTTCCTAAACCAATTTACAACTAGACAAATCACATTATGCTCATCTCTGTAACTGATTTGCAAATTAGTACCGGCTTTTGACCTTTCAGGA
The DNA here is from genome assembly GCA_036936625.1 of Parnassius smintheus behrii. Taxonomy (NCBI): domain Eukaryota; kingdom Metazoa; phylum Arthropoda; class Insecta; order Lepidoptera; family Papilionidae; genus Parnassius; species Parnassius smintheus. The sequence goes on from JAUPFT010000025.1 coordinate 1,487,216, forward strand.
ACTATTTTCATTTTGTACTAAAATGAACACGTATCATAGAATTTTGACAGTTTAACTCAAGTAACCAATGCACATTTAATTGTAACAATCACAGGGTAAATAAAAGCGGCCAAGAGCGTGTCGGGCCACGCTCAGTGTAGGGTTCCGTAGTTTCCCGTCCGTCACAATAAGTGTTCCCACTTATGAGTTTAAAGGTGGGTATCCATTACGTTCGCGCTCCAGCAGCGCTCCGCGCTCCTGCAACTGCTCCCGGTAGTGGGTACTGTTGCTTCCATCCAAGTTCAAAATGATTTTCCTAGAAAGTCCTTATAAAGTTCTACTTTTCAGATTTTTTTCATATTTTCTAAACTTATGGTTCAAAAGTTAGAGGGGGACACACACATTGTTTTATACTTTTGGAGCGATTATTTCCGAAATTATTGACATTATCAAAAAATGATTTTAGTAAACCCCTATTCATTTTGAAATACCTTTCCAACAATATATCACACATTAGGGTTGAAGTTAAAAAAAAATCACTTCCCACTTTACATATAGGGGGGCTACCCTAATAAAACATTTTTTCCAATTTTTATTTTACCACTTTGACGGCATGATTGATACACATATTGGTACCAAATTTCAGCTTTCCAGTGCTAACGGTCACAGAGATTAAGCGAGGACAGACAGACAGACATGGCGAAACTATAAGGGTTCCTAGTTGACTACGGAACTCTAAAAACGTTCATTTCAAACAATTCTTTAGGATCAGTTGGTATCTCACCTACAGCTTCATAGACAAATAATATTTGCTTTTTTCGGGATCGGGCTGGTAAAAATTGGAGAATGCCACATGGCATTAAGTCCTCCATATGTACCCTTTAGCTTAAGGTGTTACATGTAAGTTTATAAATAAAAATAAATAAAATAAAAACTGGATCTAACTGTTAGAAAGATCAGTATCACTGCGACCTAAAGATCTATTGTGATCGCTGCTATGACTAATAGTTCACTACTAAGCTCTATGTACCTATTCAATGAATAGGTGTTGCTTAGCCGTGAGCAATTTCACTTCTTGTAGGCGAAGTAGATAGTTACCCAGAAGTGTTACGTTTGCACATTAACGGATGTGCAGAGGTGTTACCTGTCCTTCATCCTTGATTTGCTTAGTCCCAGGATGGCCATGCTTTTTAAGACAACAGTGTCCAGTCAGGGTTCTTGCCAGAATGCGCAGTTTATTTTTATTTATTTATTCCTTTTAGGAAGGCTTACAGACTAATATCTTCGTAAAGTTACAATATGGTGATAAAAATAGCTAATCACAAGCCTCCACTTATTACTTTCATCCAACTTTATACAAATTTAAAATACTCCTGGGAATACTTAAACTATTCCAAAAATAATAGCAAAAAAAATATGCAAATCATTAACCAAAAAAAAAATGAGTCAATTAGCAACCTAATTTTAGGGCTTCTCAAGCGAATTTAGGATCAAAAGCCCGGATAAAGGTTTTAAAAATGTTTTAAGCCTGGTGTATCAGACCAGATCTTAAGTGATTTATTGTGATAAATAGTTTCAAGAGTAAATGGGGCTAGGAGTTTTAAGCTACAAAACTTCTGAATTGAGAGGCTTTTTGAGATTCCACATAATGGCTGGGTTCTAAATTGTGTTGCTCTTTATGCCCTCCCGTGCGAGCTCATCGGCTAGTTCATTGCCTACAATACCCGCGTGACACGGAACCTATCTTAGAACGACTCAGTTGTTACATCCTCAGGCGTTTAGACGGTTCACGCAGTCTCCAACTAGCCTCGAGTTCACTAAATTTGATCTCAGCGCTAGCAGTGCTGTTTGATTATCAGAGTTTATTTAGATTATATGATTGAAATAGGTGTAAATGGTTTTGCAGATTGATTTCCGCACACTGAAGTATGACGAAAATTTCTGCCTGGAAGTGAATCTACCCTAATTCAGACTAAGTTTGAATTTGGAAAATTTCCCATAAATTCCAAAGCCTACGTCGAGGCCCATTTATGACCCATCGGTGTACCATATAAGGTTACCGACCTCACAGATAACAAAGTTGCTCAAGGCGATGATCGCATCGCTCCATCTCCATTAAGCAGGCAGTCCATTGAAGACTATTTAGTCTGTCCGCAGTCGTCTTTTGGTTGGCCTTATTACATCAGACAATGGTAGGCGTAGGTGATAACCGCCCTCACTATGCTGCTGTACAGTCATAGGATCATACTGGGATGCAAGCCCAAGTTGTTGCCAACCATACAACAGCACGTACCTACAACAATTTTAGCCGTATTACATACGTTGCTAAGGTGACAGCTCCACGTTAGTCTTAGTGGATTTTTATGCCCAAATACTTAACTTTTTCGATAATTAAAGGAAACAGGAGTTACTTTGCGGAAACCCATTATATCCCATCACCGCCACTGCTAGCACCCTCTCCGCTCTCCACACGCTGCTATTTATACAACTCGTTGATCAGCGAGTTGTATAAACCGCAACTGTTTCGGCTCGCCGCTCACTTAGCCTTCAGCCACCGCAGAGAATACTTTACCTGTGGATGCCTCGTGTAGAGGCGAAACACGTTTCGTACTATCGAGAGTGATGTGTCGTTGCTAGTGTGGTGGTGTTGGGTGCGGTGGTACTGGGAGTGGTGGCTGCGGGGATAGTGCATCCAATTGGGAAGACTCTCAGACTGAGTTAGGACACATTATTTCATTTTATTACGCGAGTATGAGCAAATTAAGTTCTAATAATTTTAACCACATGGATTGAAAAATGCTCGAGAATATTGAGTCAAATTCTAGTTTGAACACCTTTAATTTTTCTGCCATGTTCTTCGCACCGTTATTGTATCCTTGACCTCAACAATCACTCATGTCTAAGTCAAACACTTGTACAATTGCATCAAGAAAGAAGCCAGTAAGTCCTTTTTCCGAAGAGTCAATTACTGGCTTGTAAGCAACAAAATACTCGTGTTTTAATCAGCTTGTCTTAATTAACTCGTGCTTCCTAATTAGCGCCAACAAAACGGAATGTTAGTGACAAGAGTGAGTGATGAACCCCCTGATGACAGCGCCCGGTGCGGTCCACCGCTCGCACCGCCCTAGGGCCGCCACTGAATACCAATGGAATGATTTAGATATATTCAATTGAAATAAGCGTACTTATATAATAATTAATAACTGAATACTAATTAGAAATATTAGTTTAAATAGTAAATTTTACGTACCTTAATTTTCGTCTTTGCTGTCTTGCCTCGACTGCCAAACGCCACGCGAAATAATAAAAAGCCGTGGATCTCATTCTATTTGTTCTTAACTCAAACTTAAATCAACGAAAAACTTAGGAAAATTTAAAACTCCGTTTTCGATAGCGTTCTCACGGTGAAAATGTCCGTGAGAACGACTTCGTAGTTCTCTACAGTGGACAGACTATAGTGTGCGTCAAAAAAAGATTCGTGTTGCCGATTCCAATACATTTTGTGTCTAACCCTTACTTAAACTATACGATACCTAAGCATAACGCAGCGTTAGATATTCGTGCTTCTGAATTTTAGTTACAAATACGCTCACGGAGCGCTGTTTAAATTCCCATACAAAATGTTACTAAAATTAAACTGTCGCTTAAACTACACGATAGATCAAAATGTTCGTGCTCGGTGTACTGATGATATATGTCACAATTATAAATCGTATTGAAATATGTGAAGAAGGAATCACTTTTTAGATGCACCACGAGGAACTGGCAAAACTTTCCTTATTAATTTGATCTTAGTTAAAACTCGAGCAGACAATAAAATTGCACGAGCGGTAGCTTCGTTAGGCCGACACACTACCGGAAGGCGGAATAACTGCATATTCTGCATTAAGTTTGCCTTTAAATATAGCCGAACAAGAATTTCCAGTCTGTAATGTTTCAAGATCAGCAGCAAGCGTTGAATAGAACATTACAGGATAACCGGAAAAATAAAAAACTTATGTGAGGAATTTTACTATTATTATCCGGAGATTTTAGACAAATACTACTGGTTATTCAAAAATCAACTCCAGCTGATGAAATAATCGCACGTTTGAAGTATTGATAAATTATCACTAACAGAAAATATGCGAGCAGAGATTACTAGAGATTTGAAAGCACAAAAGTTTGTTAAAAATTGTCAATGACCTATATCCTATATAGATTCACAGTTAGGCACACTTATTCTATCAGAAAAATGAATATAGTAGATGCAGAAGAACTTATTGAAAAAGTTTAACCATCTATTGAACAGAATTATCTAAATAGGACATGGTTGTGTGAGCGATCAATTTTAGCTCCAAAAATGATGTAGTACACCAAATTAATGAAAGTATGCAGAATATGACACCAGATGAAAAACTGTATAAATCAATAGACACAATGATGAATCAAGACGAAAGTGTGAACTTCCCAACAAAATTTTTAAATTCACCGAATCCGCCTGGTATGCCTTTGTATGTATTGAAGCTAAAAATTGGATTACCAGTCATATTATTACGAAATCTCAATTCGTCAAAATTATGTAACGGTACAAGATTATGTATAAAACAACTTCTCAACAATATTATTGAGGCAGTAATTCTAACTGGCAAAGAAAAAGGAAAATCCGTGTTTATACCACGAATTCAATGAATTTCAAACGATTTACCATTCTCTTTTAAACGGTTACAATTTCCTCTACGATTGGCTCGCAGTATAACTATCAATAAGGCACAAGGTCAAACGTTCCAATATTGTGGAGTGAATTTGGGAGAATACCGTTTTTCACGTGGTCAACTCACCAGATGGATCAGAACGTAAGACAGTAAATGTGGTGCATAAGAATGTATTGTTATATAGATATTCAGTACATATAAAGTATTTTTGTATAATGAATGAAAAAATATGTAAGTAAGAAAAAACTTAAAAATGTCACAAGTCACGTGTTCATAATTAAAAAAAACTAATTTAATAAAATATACACACATGAATAAATATTCGACAAAAACTAACACAGCGAAGCGGGTTTTCACAGCTGTTGTACATATTTTACCAGATACCTCACGAAGATTTTGATCCAGTGTGTATATTCAAATGCCTTAGCAAATTACCTTTACTAATACATCTATATTCACAGATGTTACACGAAAAAGGTTTTTCACCGGTGTGTATCTTCATATGTGTTTGCAAAAGACTTTTTCTATTAGAATTATATTCACAGATATTACACGAAAAGGGTTTTTCACGGGTGTATATTTTTATATGTCTTTGCAAATCTCTTTCAATAATAGATTTATTATCATTTAATAGATTTATATTCACAGATATTACATAAAAAAGGTTTTTCATCGGTGTGTATTTTCATATGTGATTGCAAATTACTCTTAGCAATGCATCTAAATTCACAGATATTATACGAAAAAGGTTATTCACCGGTGTGTTTTTTCATATGTGTTTGCAAAAGACTTTTTCTATTAGAATTATATTCACAAATATTACACGAAAAGGGTTTTTCACCGGTGTGTATTTTCAGATGTGTTTGCAAATTACTTTTTATATTACATCTAAATTTACAGATATTACACGAAAACGGTTTTTCTCCACTGTGTATTTTCATATGTGTTTGCAAATCACTTTTTCTAATACATCTAAATTCACAGATATTACACGAAAAAGGTTCTTCTCCGATGTGTGTTTGCATATGTCTTTGGAAATTTCCTTTATTTGTACATTTATAATCACAATTATTACAACAGTACATTTGCTTAGCGGCGTGCGCTTTAAGATGTGCTAAAATGCGACGTTTATGAGATGTTTTAAATTCGCAAATATCACAGTTATATATATTCATTAGTTGTGGTACTGGAGTTTGTTCAACTTGTGTCTGAACTGCATCTGAGTTCTTTTGCGTCCTATGACTGTATGATATGTGGTCGGTGAGAATATCTTTTGTTAAAAACTTTTTTCTACAATCCTCACATTCAAAAATGTATTTTATTGATGCCTCAGATGTGTTTTTCGTAAGTTTATTTACACTCCGTTTCAAAATTTTCTTTTTCATGATTTTTGCAGGATGCTTCTCTTTTTTAATAACTGGTCGAGTGTCGCTTTTCAGTTTAGTCTTTAATTTAATAGTAGGGCTTTCTAAATCAAGGTTTCCTTTACAAAAATCATTTATGTTACAATTAGTAGAATTTGATTTAATCTTTTTCTCACACTGTTGTTGTTGTTGTTCTGAAATAGAAATGAATCAAACATTTTGTTTATTTTAAGACATTGTATCTTTATTTTAAGATACCTTAGACGGTTTTGAAAGGGCAGTATTTACGCCTTATCCTCGCCTCCCTGATATAGAGAAATTATAATATTTTACATAATCACACTCATTTAACGTTGCAAGATATAAAGTATTTCAGCCAATTACTCTGGATAATGTCTCTCATATTCATTTTGGAAGGAAAGAATGGTAAAGAATCTAAATTCGAATAATAATGATGACGTTCTTCCGACCGTGTTATAATTACATTAATCTAATAAACACTGGTTCGAATCCCACACAGAAAGAGTGTTATACATACATACATTATGACCAGTATTTTTGTAGATATTAAGAATATAGTCTAGGTAGTAGTATTATAACAATCTATTCTAAATAATAGCTGTTTCGAATTCCACACAGAACCAGTGTTACACACACAGTACAGCCGAAGTTGGCGTGTAAGTGCGGCATAAGAGAATTCATCATCACATTTTATCCCGTGGGTTTCGTAAGAGGCGACTTCGGGTTTGGTTTTCCGATAGATGGCGGTATAACCACCTCGTTCACTTCAGATGTAAAATATCCAGACCGGCGACAGGTAACATTGCCAGAGGTGCTCACGTTCTACGATCGTTAATCCTATGCCAAGCCTGACGACTGAGGCAAATCCTCCCTACATCGGGAGAGATCCTTCCATGTCAAAGTCTGTTCAATGAGCTCATAGAATGTAAATCATCAAAAACATTGCATCCCTCCACAACAATCGATTTGACTGGTGATGATTTTGTCACATCTAGAACAGCAGAAAGGATTACATGCAGTAGAAGAAAATTAAAGAAATACATAAAAATTAATAAATATGTTAGGAAAGTACAAAAGTTAATTAAAACAAAAATTAATACAAAAAATTATATAAATATATGTAAGGAAAAGCATGTATTAAATAATAAACTTAAATTATATGCAATTGAGGTGGAAAATATGAAAAACTGTTATGAGACTGAAATAGAGTGTCTCAATTCAGAAGTTTTGTCGCTTAAAAACTCCTTACAAATTATCTCAAATAAATATGCATCGGCTCAGGTTGAGATAAAAGAACACATATTGGCCATGAATGATCTGGTAAAGTCATGTAAACATGTGCAGCAGTGGAAGTTTACGGAACGATTAAGATAGAGGAATTATTTGTAGGCCATACAAAGACTCAAAACAAGCCCTGGTAGCTCAGGGGCCAGTAGTTTGTCGTAAAATTTCACAATACGCTAGCAACCCATATTCGGCATTAATTCCAGGCATTTAAAAAAATGTCGCGAAAATTTACATCCTGTAAAGGTCTTTTAACTCCTGTGCTACAAATATCAATACTTATTTTAATTTTCTTCTTATTATGTAATCCAGAACAATGCTTCGGCTTAATATTTACATTGGACTGCTCCAGTCCAGGAGGATATGTAATTTTTTTCCCAACCATGTATTTAAAATTAATTCTTTGCCCAGGTTTAAACGATTGTACTGAAAAGAAATATACTACACGAGTGTTTACGCCAAGTTGTGTCATTTGAAGCTTGCGGGACGCGCGTCTCGAGCGGGGTGAGGAAACGGTTAGCGTTGCGCGGGATGTGGAGGCTTGCTGCGCGCGTACGGCTCTGCAAGCGCCCAGTCGGCTGGAACCCAGTGGGCTACAGCCGTGCCGGTTAGACGTCGGGCGTTACATAAGAGTTTGCGTCGAATGTCGGCGGCCTCCATGTTGTTGTATTTTGTCGTTAATATACGTGACAACGAGGCTTATTTGTTTTTTGATTTTCAATTATTGAATTAACTTAGATTGCTAGTAATTTGCAACGACGAGTTATTAGTGCGTCGTTTGATAGCGTGATAAGACTTTTACTTTGTCGGGAGAACGCTGAACTTTGTGATCCCGGTGTAGATCGCGCTCGATTATAGTTCGTGCTAAGTGACGCTGCACTTGGGTTCCGACAGCGGTGAGCGTCTTGTGGAGCGGCCGGCGCACGTGGTGCTGCTATCTGATTGTATTGGTGACGTCAGGTTACACTATACACTTTCTTACACTACACACCCACTACTATTTACTTGCCCCTGACGCCACCTTGTGGTAGATCCTACACTTCTGGAATTCGGTAAGTTTTGTGTTTGCGTATCTAACCGTTATAATTTAATTATCCATAGGTTATTGGACCCTCCCCTCTGTTACTCGTCGAGTTGGACTACTGATGGACCCTAGTTCAATCGGCTTTTGTCAGGGTAACTCAGGGCCGTAACAACGAGTTTGGAAAGTAACTTTAAAAGTTGGCGCATATAATAAGGATTCCAAAATGGTATAACACTTGCAAGACGATTTGTTAAATTATGGAAAAAAAGTTTTAATGTGTACCCGAAGGCTTTCCTCAAGCCCGTTACTTAAGATTCTAGTTTAAGTGAAACGGAGGAAACCAGTTGACAAAGTGTGAGCGAGACAGAGAGTGACGCTATTTTTCACTGTCGCACACAAAATTAAGTTTATTGCGCATCTTTCTCTATTCTTTTGCCCATAGACATCTACATTTAACCTCGATTAAGAATCAAAACGCAGATGCGTTGTCACTCCAAAGGACTAAGATTGAATGTCTCGTTTCCAGTATAAAACGAAAATTAAAAATAGTTAAAATTTGTAGCAACAGAAGTTAAAAGACCGTCATAGGAAGCAGATTTTCTTTCTCGATTTTTTCATAAATGCTGGTAGTTTTTAAAATACATAGCAAAGATTTTTTTATATTTTATAAGTATATATATAGTTCTAAGATTCATATATAGGGTCTCCTGTTCTTTACACTCTCCGTACAAAACACAGCAGCATTAAGCTACTATTTCACGCTTTGTTATTCTGTGAGAGCGTGGTCCTTCCCCGGTCAATCTCACCCATTTGAACTGCAGACATAAACCAGCTATATCGTGGCTACCATGTTTAATACCTTATTTTAGGTGACAAAATATTATTATAATGAAACACATTTACGGATTAATTCCCAACGGCAAAGGATACAAAATCCCTTGGCAGTACAGTTAATATAATTTTGATCACAATTTATTCCTATAAGGTATATGCATCTTTAGGCATAATGAAAAGTAAAGAAATAAAAAGTCGCATGTTTAACAAAGAACTAAAAAAATAAGTTGACCCTGCAGGCCATCCCTGGAACTTCCCGCTATCTGCGATCTCAAAACGCTCGACAAATATTTTTACAATAATTAACTCATTACTATTGTAAAAATATTTATCAAAAACGTAATTTAAAGAAAAAGCTTTTTTATTTTTCGACGATAACTTTCGCACGGATCAATCGATTTCGATGTAATTGGTTGCCACGAGGATTTTGAGAACAATAATAAATTCTAATAGATCGGGGAAAATGTTTCTTTGTATTTTCTTAGTATAAAATTGAAGAAAAATCTTTTTGGTTGTACTGTTTGTATCTGGCTGGTTTTAATATCAATACGTACAGGTCATTAAGTATAAAAAAGTAAAACAACACTTTCCCGCCATTTTCCAATTGATTTTCTGTTCGCTAAAATTAATGAACCTAACAAAGAAATGCTGTACATTCCGAAGATTTATTACAAAAAAAGGGGAAAATGCTACTCAAGCTGCCAAAAAATTTACGACGTGTATAGACCTAATGCAGTGTCAGTAAGAGAGTAGCACAAAGTTGGTTTAAGCGTTTTCAATCCGGTAATTTTGATGGCAAAGATGCAGCTCGCTCTGGTCGGTCTCATATTGATAAAGTCTACGCCATCTTTGAAAAAGTGGAGCAAGATTGACATATTAGTAGTACGATATAGCCGAGGAATCGAGTATAGACCACGAAACAGTTTTGACCCATTCGAAAAAGTCTGGCTATACAAAAAAGCTCGATATTTGGGTACCACACGAGCTCACTGTAACTCAACAACTAATGAGACTCAAGAAAGAATTTGAAAAAAATAGACAACCGCAATTGAACAACAAAAAAGTGGTATTTCATCATGACACACATATTTGACCGCTCATCAAAAATTGAGAGAACTTGGTTGGGAAGTGTCAATGATCACCATATAGTCCTGACCTTGCACTCTCAGATTTTCACCTCTTTCAGTCTCTTCAGAATTCTTTGGATAGTGTTAGGTTATCATTAAGAGGGGACAAGATTTCTACAGCAACGAGATTATGTCACTACCTACAAGATGTCAACAAGTTATCGAACAAATTGGCGCATATGATTAAATGTAATTAAACTTTTAAACATTTTGTATTTAGTGAGCTAGAAATCGGTGAGTTGTTGCAGTTTTGTGTCATTTATTCAGTGTTTATTATATTGTTACGCCGCGCTCAAATCGGCGCACTAGCGCCATCTAGTCTCGAACCGAAGAACTAAACTTCTTGAAGTTTAAAACTCGAACTCTCGGTACCTTGCGCGTGTTTACTTGAACATTCTGGATATTTTGCTAATTTATATAACAAGGCGCTGCAAGATGCGATCAGGGTAGTGTTGATTTGGCGAAACAAGCGAAGCTTCGGAGCGGAATTAAGTGAATTAGTGTGTTTAATTATTAGTGTTTTAAGTTTTAATTTGTGTAAAGTAAATTAAAGTGTTAATTTAGGTAATTTTATCGGCAATTTTTATTGACACGAACCCTAAGCTCGTAACAATTGGTGTCAGAAGTGGGATAAAATAATGCCGATTTTACCCAAGGAGGAAACGGAGGGAGTCCGTACCCGAAGTCAACGCCAGCAGGAGAAGGACCAACGAAGATTTGGTGGTGCAACGCCGCAGACGTCGGAGGGCCAGCCACCGGCCAGGCCCGTCGGTAGCTCCTACATCTGCAGCACCTGACTTAGGTGCTCTGATGGTGATGCTGCAGGAACAGGTCCGTCAGTTGAAAGAGCAGCTGCAGAGCGGATAGGAGGAACAGGTCCGTCAGTTGAAAGAGCAGCTGCAGAGCGGACAAGAGGCCCGCCGACAGGAGGAACAGATTCTCCTCATGAAGGACCCTCACGCTACCTTCGGGAAGGAGATAAAGGAGGTGAAGGATAGGGTTGCTCAGCATGACAACCGCCTGTCGGAAGCTGAAACCCAAATCGTGAAAGCTGAAAACCGAATCGAGAAAGCTGAAACCCGAATCGACCAAGTAAACAATCGGGTTGACAACGTAATGGCTGACATGAAGAAATAACTGGACGAACTCAAACTTGGAGATGGAGCTACAGCTCCCGTAGTAGCTACAACACCTTCGCTACGTGGGTTCAAGGTGCCACCGTTCGACGGTACCTCTTCCTGGTCAGCCTACAAAACCCAGTTCGAGGCTGTTATGAAGGCGAACGGCTGGAATAAAAGTCAGGCCATGACTGCTCTCACACTGGGCCTGCGCGACCAGGCCTTAACAGTTCTGGAAGCTCTCGGTGAGGAAGTGACTTATGAGCAACTCCTTGAGGCATTGGAGGCGAGATATGGCGACGCTCACCTGGAACACGTCTTTCGTGCGCAGCTTAAAGATCGTGTGCAGCGCATCAACGAAAACGTGCAGCAGTGGGCTCTAGAAGTGGAGAAGCTGGTGCGAAAAGCATACCGGTCTGTACCTGCGCTCATTGAAGGGAACCTGGTGCAGACATTCATCGACGGCATCCGCGACCTGGAAGTCAGAGCTGCTGTGAGGCTCGGGCACCACGAGACGCTTAAGGACGCCTTGGCCCATGCACTGGAAGTGGAAGCCGTGCGGCAGGATCATCGTTCCCATCGCGTCAGGGAGGTTGCAGCAGCTACAGTTCGCGACCGCAACAAAGGATACAGCCCAAGGTGCTATGGCTGTGGGGAAAAGGGCCATCTTCGATCCAGCTGCCCTAAGCGAACCCTAGAAAGGGAAATTGAACGATCTCAGGAGGGTAGTGCGGCCAACAGCACCGCCCAGCAGCGGCAGGGAAACGAGTAAAAGCCAGAACTGCGGGGCGGGTGCTGGCTGATGTTAAAAGAGCCCCAAGGATCTCGATCTCACAAACCCATGATGGGAACAGCCTAATCATAAAGGGCGAGATCAACGGAATGCCGTGTAAGCTGACCATAGACACTGGAGCCTCTCGTACGGTTGTTAGTTCCCAACTTATAAGTCAGTTCCTCGGGGACTCCGCATACAACCGAGAACGCATTAATTTGGTAACAGCCACCGGTCAGCGTATACCCGTCCGTGGAGAGAAGGAGATGGAGTTGAAGCTAGGCAACGTGATCTACCTGCATAATGTCATCGTGGCTGATATAATGGACGACTGCATCCTAGGCCTAGACTTTATGAGGAATAATTGTTGTGAGATCGACGTTAAGCAAGGTGTTTTGAAATGTGGACAGGAGGAACTTTTTATGGAAGGTGCGTTACCAGGGAACGTGTACAGCATTAAAAAGATTGTTCTTCCGCCGAGATCGGAAACGATTGTTCCGGTTAGTCTTCCTCGAAACGCTGGGCAAGCTCACCGTTGTGTACTTGTGGAAAGGGTAAACAAAGACCTTCCATGGAAAGTAGCTCGAACCTTGGTCAGGTCCACTAACATCTCAGGAGTACGTGTGCTGAACCTTTGCGACCGGGAACAGATTATAGAAAAAGGCACACTGATTGGTACTTGTGAGGAAGTGGATTGGTTACGTCGGTGCCAATATATATCGAGTGGGACCCCCAGCAAGGATGCAGAAACAAGAGTGACCACACTTTTGGAAGACTGTCGCAGTGTTGTCTCCCCGAACGAATTGGTCAAGGCGAAGAAGTTGTTACTCAAGTACGCCGATGTATTCTCATCAACCGATGCTGACATAGGAAAGACTGGCTTAGTTCAACACAAAATAAACACAGGAGAAAAATTGCCTATCCGTCAGCGACCAAGAAGATTGCCGGTAGCACGTGAAAAGGAAATGGAAACCATGATTGAAGGAATGGTGAAGGATGGTGTTATTGAACCTTCCTCTAGTCCATGGTGTTCACCAGTGGTGCTGGTGAAGAAGAAGGATGGCAGCATGCGGTTTTGTGTTGACTACCGCCGTCTGAACGACGTTACGAAGAAGGACAGCTATCCCTTGCCAAGAATTGATGACACGCTGGACATGCTTACAGGAGTAAAGTGGTTTAGCACGCTGGATCTAAAAAGTGGCTACTGGCAAGTTGAAATTGACCCTAAGGACAAGGAGAAAACTGCGTTCTCGACGGGAAAGGGTCTGTGGCAATTTAGAGTAATGCCGTTTGGGTTGTGCAATGCTCCAGCAACGTTTGAAAGGCTGATGGAACTTGTACTTACCGGGCTAATTGGCGATGCCTGTCTGGTCTACTTGGATGACATCATCATCGTAGGCCGTACGTTTGAGGAACACCTTCAAAACCTGGAACGCGTGCTCATGAAGATTCAGAGTGCCAACCTTAAGTTGAGCCCGAAGAAATGTTCACTATTCCAACGGCAGGTTAACTTTTTGGGGTTTGTAGTATCGGAAGAAGGTATCCGCACAGATCCAGAGAAAATCGCCGCTGTCAAGGATTGGCCGGTTCCAAAAGACAAGACGCAGGTTAGAGCATTTTTGGGTTTGTGCTCCTATTACCGGCGATTTGTGAAGAACTTTGCGGATATAGCCAAACCTCTGCACAAGCTAACCGAGGAGAAGCGACATTTCTGCTGAGATGAAAGTTGCAATATCGCATTCCAGGAGCTCAAGGACCGTCTGTGCAAAACACCTATTTTGGGATACCCTGATGCAAGCAAAAAATTTATAGTTGACACAGACGCAAGTAATATAAGACTTGGCGGTGTGTTGTCTCAACGGAATGGTGACCAAGAGGTCGTGATAGCGTACTTCAGCAAGTCGTTGTCAAAACCGGAAAGGAACTACTGTGTCACAAGACGCGAATTGCTAGCTGTGGTAAAGTCGTTGCAGCATTTTAGCAAATATCTTCTGGGGCGAAAATTTCACTTACGAACTGACCATGCTGCACTAAAATGGCTATTGCAGTTTAAAAATCCAGAAGGACAAGTTGCGAGATGGATTGAACTACTGCAGGAATACGACTTTGAGATCGAACATCGCAACGGGAAATCTCATGGCAACGCAGATGCATTGTCAAGAAGACCTTGTCCTGAAGATTGCAAACGTTGTACTAGGCAAGAGAGTAAGGAAGTGGTATCCGTGAGGATGCTCAGGGCAGACCACCTCAGCAACGAGTGGAAGGACAGCTTACAACGTGCACAGCAGGAAGATCCGGACATCAAGCCGATCCTGGAATGGATGAAGGCCAGTGCTCCCAAGCCCAAGTGGAGCGACATCTAAGCGATGAGTTCGACCACTACAAGCTATTGGGCTCAGTGGGACAGCTTGCTGCTTCAGGATGGAGTTCTGTACCGTAAATGAGAAAATGTTCAGGGAGACAGCTGTCATTTACAAATGGTTGTCCCTAAAGCTAAAGTACCGGATGTTCTACAGCTGTACCATAATGATTATTCAGGAGGCCATCTGGGAGTTAAACGAACTCTACTGAAGATCCGAGAACGGTTTTACTGGGTCCACTGTCGAAACGATGTCGAGGACTCGTGTCGCAAATGTACAAGTTGTGCGGCTGTAAAGGGACCTCAGACTCGTAGTAGAGGTGCATTGAAGTTGTACAATGTGGGTGCACCATGGGAGAGAATAGCCATTGACGTGGCGGGGCCGTTTCCGGAGAGTGAAATCGGTAACAATTATTTCATGGTTGTGATGGATTACTTCACGAAGTGGCCAGAAGTCTTCGCCATTCCAAATCAAGAAGCTTCAACAGTTGCTGATAAGCTAGTTCATGAAGTCTTCTGTCGTTTTGGTGTACCGTTAGAGATTCACAGCGATCAAGGAAGGAATTTTGAGTCTCAAATATTCCAGGAAACTTGCCGAGTTATGGGTACTCATAAAACAAGAACGACTTCTTATCACCCGCAATCTGATGGAATGGTAGAACGATTTAATCAGACATTGGAGAGGTACCTAGCAAAAGTTGTAGACAATCGGCAACAAGATTGGGACAAGCACATACAACCGTTTTTGTTGTCATATCGAAGCGCTGTTCACGAAAGTACAGCAGTGACACCAGCTTTCGCAAACTTTGGAAGAGAATTACGGCTGCCTGCAGACCTGATCACCGGGATACCACCTGATGCTCCACGCAGTATAACCGATTATGCAAATGACTTGCGGAACAAAATGAATGACGTTTATGAGCACGTCAGACAATCGGGCCAGCAAATGTCTGAAAAGATGAAAACCCGGTATGACCGCAAAATGAACAACAAAGGGTTCGACGAAGGTTCACTTGCGTGGTTGCACAATCCAGTCCGCAGCAAAGGGAAATCTCCTAAGCTTCAAGCTAAATGGGACGGCCCGTACCGGATTGTGACCAGGATCAACGATGTAACCTACCGGATACAAAGGCGCAAGAGGGACTCCTAAGATCGTCCATGTGGATCGCCTAGCGCGTTATTATGGGGCCGATAATGCTCGGGACGAGCATGTCTTAAGAGGGGGCAGTGTTAAACCGCGCTCAAATCGGCGCACTAGCGCCATCTAGTCTCGAACCGAAGAACTAAACTTCTTGAAGTTTAAAACTCGAACTCTCGGTACCTTGCGCGTGTTTACTTGAACATTCTGGATATTTTGCTAATTTATATAACTAGGCGCTGCAAGATGCGATCAGGGTAGTGTTGATTTGGCGAAACAAGCGAAGCTTCGGAGCGGAATTAAGTGAATTAGTGTGTTTAATTATTAGTGTTTTAAGTTTTAATTTGTGTAAAGTAAATTAAAGTGTTAATTTAGGTAATTTTATCGGCAATTTTTACTGTCACGAACCCTAAGCTCGTAACAATATATACGTTTACGTACTTTGGACAATGACCTAACAGATTTTTAATAATATTTTTTCAGTTTACCTTCATTAATTGTATATATACTAACATTACTATAAATAATGGAAGAAGAATTTAATTAAATGAGATCGGGTGCATTAAGCCAAGAAAAGGCTTGTAAACTTTGATTTGATTTTTGCTTCCAAAACTATTAGTGGTGTTATTGATTGTTCTGTAATTTTTAGTAAATTTAATATGTGCGTTCCCTTTTGTCATCCGCGTTATGCTAGTAACATTACACCATTGACTAGACCATATCGATGAACAGTGTTTGGCTCCAATCTCTAATTGCTAGAATGAGTAAAATTGTTAACAAATTTAGAGATAAAATTGATATATTCTTCGATCCTCCTAACAATCTCCGTCGTACCTTAAGCGACCGTCTTTTGTAATATTCTATAAAAAAATGTTCTTTCCTTTCCACTTCTATATAATTTTAGTACTGTATTTCGTTATCATTTTTTTAATCTTTCTTTATCCTAGAAATATAGGTACACAGTGCTTATAAAGTTATTTGCATGTTGTATCCGCAGGTAATTATTAAGCTATTGCATAGCTTCTATCGCGGGCCTTGAGTGCGGGAAAATCCAGAAATTCCGTAACGAAAAAACCTCACGCTCTCCGACGGGCACGGAGGTGTGGCTTGAAGGCATTGTCTAACGATGGTCTAACGTCGTTTCTTTTCCTCAGTCTTCGACACGGTGTTTGTGTATAAAGTGTTTTGAAATTTTGAATATGAATGAACAAAGTGCATTTATTATTAATGAAGAAAGTCACGAAAAAATAGTGAAAGAAAATGAGTGAGTACTCTATATACATACCTACATTTTATTATTATCACAAATGCAGTACTAATTTTGAATTGAAAATATAATACTGCTATAAAGATAACCTAAATTTTTGATATTAAAATGAGCGATATTAAAAGTAGCCCTCTTTATATACACACAAACACACACACGCGTATAGTTTAAATTCTCAATTTAGATTCTCAATATGTATACATATACTCGATTAACCGGACTAATTGTTGCCGTTAGGGATTCGGATAATCGAAAATCCGGATGATCGAATGTATGAAGAAAAGCGGGTTTTGTGCATTTGTAGTACATATGTACATACATAATGTTATGTGTTTATTAAAAACAACAATTTCAACGAAAATCAATGTTTATTAAGAAATTATTATTTTTTAATAAACATTGATTAAACTCCATGAAGAGATATAAATCTATATAACCATCCGTTACTTGGGACAAACGAGCCGCCGTCACCTAATTTTTTATTTAACTGTAATGCTTTTTCACAAAGCAAAGGGCCAGATATCATTTGCCCAGTTGATCGTTTTTGTAAAAACCAACAATACAAAGCGTCTTCTAATTGCCAATTTACTCGCACAGGTCCTTATGTCCGGGACGGGGGTTCGTTAGCGCCTGATAGTAGATCGTCTTATCTCAAGCGGTGTAAAGCGACGATTAGTGAGGTGCGGGAGGGGGAGGCTAGCTGCATTTGTGCGCGCGGTCGGTCACCCCTAAAGTTGGGCGTTATAACATACAACAGATAATATATTTCATTATATATTTTTAATCTTACAACACATTAGAATAATGAACCATTGACTTATAATATTATATTCATTATCGTTAGAAAGCGTCATCTGTTTACGTTTACGGTCCAACCGTCGCGTCGGCCGAGACAATGGGAGTCAATAAAATACTACCTACATTCATTATGCCACAAGGATTACGTATAGCTTACACTAATTTAAACTCTAAGCTAACTTAATAAGAGTTTATTTTACTAACACTAAATTATAACGGTAAACAAAAATATATTATTTCCTTCATTAGTTGCCTGTTGTGCCTGTTATTTAATTTGGCTGTTGTAATATATAATATATCAGTTTAGTGTTCAGTTAGCTGTCTAGCTGAGATGACAATGACACTGTTATCTGTTAAATTATACACGTAATGTTTTGATAGCAGGTCCCCATATTACATGAAAAAGCTATTGTTGTTTTTGTTTATTTTTCGTTAAGTTTTATTCCTAAAGTAATTTTAAATATTTAGTGTAATATAGATAGGATTTAACGTGTTGTATGTAAAAGTGTATAATAATGTCACGCCAGCGTAGCGCAGCCATTTGGAACTATTTTATAGTCCAAAGTGTGGACGAAAAAAAAACCAGTGTGCAATTATTTAAACAATTTTTTTAAAGTACAATTACAAATTTAAAGCTTCACCTTAAGCAAAGACACGTAGGAGTGTATGAAGAGTTTTGTCGTTCGGATTTAATATCGGATAGACGCAAAAGACTTAAGTACGTCGTCAAAAGTAAACCAAATTATATTTTTGAATAGTAACTGAAAAAAATGTAAATAATTGTAGATAACTAAAACTTTGACCACAGTGTAAATAATGTAAAAATTCAATCAAAACTTCAAAAATGACGTAACATCAATGAGCTTTTAACTACGCCTGAACGAGTTATTTATTTCTTTTAAAAATT
Source organism: Parnassius smintheus behrii (assembly GCA_036936625.1). Lineage (NCBI taxonomy): Eukaryota > Metazoa > Arthropoda > Insecta > Lepidoptera > Papilionidae > Parnassius > Parnassius smintheus. The sequence continues at coordinate 1,505,902 of JAUPFT010000025.1, forward strand.
GATTATTTATTTAAAAAAAGTAAATTTTTTTGAAAATATGAGTAAATAATTATAACAGATACAATAATTACACAGCTTAGCATACATTCAGACATCCTTCAGCCTATAAAAAGTAGGAAGGGAAGTTCATTGAACTTAACATAAATATTTTAAATGATTCTCTTTAAAACACGAAACACTTAATTGATGCTGATACAACTTAAAAATATTTCTTGTCTTCATATAATACTTATAATCATCTAATATTTATAATCGTAATAATCTTTCATCGTAATATTTATAATCGTTATAACAACATACAACAAAACGCGAACACAGCCGACGACTGAACTGAACTAACCCTGTTATAATATATTATAACAGTTTAAAACAACAGTTAGAAAAATATATTACAACAACATAACAAATTAGAAAAATATAACAGTTTCGCCCATCTTTAGTCACCCCTGTTGGCATCGAGCCGAGCTAGGGAGCAGACGGCGGGGCCGGGCTGCACCCGGCTCGCCGCTAGGGCGCGCTCCTAGCTAGGCACACGGCGCCTGCGCCGATGACGTTCTCCGGTCGCATTATAGGGGTCGCGAGAGTTTTTGCGCGAAGCCGGGTTGTTAATATATTGAGTCTCCTTGTTTTGTCTTAGACTTATGTTAATAGAGCGTGCCATTTGAACTTAAAGACAATTAATTGGACAATAAATAATAAGTGACAAATCTTGCCGTGGAGCGTGGAACTGAGTAGTTGCGCGTCTTGTTAATATAATTGCCGTACGGCCGCCCTGACGTATGTACTGCGCGAACCTGAGTTTTTTGCGACGCGGTCCGGTGATACAGTATTTTTCACAAATAGTGAGTTCGTTATAACGCGGGTTCGGTTAAATCTGGTTGAATTTGATTGGATTAACCTAAGTAACCTGAATTAATATCAAAGAAAAAGAAATACTGCATAAATAAAATAAATAAATAATTATAATTGCATAAGTTAATACAAAATGCTATGCAATAACTTTACCGCGGCAGTCCCCGAGTGCCACACGTCTTTTTTTTTGTACATTTTAGTTCTTATCGGTTCATTGTATTTAATTAGCGTGTAAGGTATGATATAAATGTTGGTGGATCGCTAACCAAAAAAGAAGAAACTTTATAAGATAATGTTCTTTTACCTATGTCACCGTCATCTTTTTTACACTCTCTATTCCCTCTTTCTCTAAAACCGATGGGACGGTAATCCAACACGAATGGAGAGAGATCAGACGTAGAAACAACGGCTTTACGTGCTTTCCGAGGCGCGGGGTTGAAACACTGCCAACTTGCTGGAGAGAGATCAGACGTAGAAACAACGGCTTTACGAGCTTTCCGAGGCGCGGGGTTGAAACACTGCCAACTTGCTGGAGAGAGATCAGACGTAGAAACAACGGCTTTACGTGATTTCCGAGGCGCGGGGTTGAAACACTGCCAACTTGCTGGAGAGAGATCAGACGTAGAAACAACGGCTTTACGTAATTTCCTAGGCGTGGGGTTGAAACACTGCCAATTAGCTGGAGAGAGATCAGACGTAGGAACAACGGCTTTACGTGATTTCCGAGGCGCGAGGTTGAAACACTGCCAACTTGTTGGAGAGAGATCAGACGTAGAAAAAACGGCTTTACGTGATTTCCGAGGCGCGAGGTTGAAACACCGCCAACTTGCTGGAGAGAGATCAGACGTAGAAACAACGGCTTTACGTGATTTCCGAGGCGCGGGGTTGAAACACTGCCAACTTGCTGGAGAGAGATCAGACGTAGGAACAACGGCTTTACGTGATTTCCGAGGCGCGAGGTTGAAACACTGCCAACTTGCTGGAGAGAGATCAGACGTAGGAACAACGGCTTTACGTGATTTCCGAGGCGCGGGGTTGAAACACTGCCAATTTGCTGGCTCTGGAATGCTGCTGAGAATTTCTTGACAGCAAAACCCAACAACCAGTTGTTGGGTTTTGGGTTTGGCCTAACCAACGATCTCATGATTAGCAGATGTACTTACAACAACTTTCTCAGACATAATAATAGCCCTACCAACAAATCAGTGAACCCCCCCCCCCTCCTGTTATATCTTAATAACACCTTGAGTCACCACCAGCGCATTCAGTTCTTGCTTAAAACAACATAATTGTATGGCCTACAAATAATCATTTTGGTTCATTTGGGTCACAAAAGAACAAAATTTTGTATGTACAGTACATCTCCAACAACATGATGCAAGAGAAATTTGTAATGTGGTGTTTTTTTTTATTTTTTGATACAGTTTTTTAAAATAAATGTTTTACCTATATTAACGTCATCTGTTTTACTCTTTGCACCTAATGAAATTAGTGGCAAGTCGTTCTCCGAATCCTCACGTCGATCTTCAAAAGCATCAATCTCCAAGTCTTCTTGTTTTTCACCAGTATCTAGAATGAAACAGATTCTGACACAATATATAAAATAAAATCTAATATTTTTTCCAAGCGACTAGATCATTAGATTCCATCACACAACTTATGGGCCCGAGCCACCCACTTTCATTACCATACTGCATGTTTAATAAGCTATGTGTAATAATCTGAAGAGGCAATGGGCCGAACAACTGACGACCGATGTAGAAGAAAGGTTCTCCTAACGTGACGTAATTTTGGCAACCTCGTGGCGGTAGACGATGTGTAGGGCGGTCCCCCACTAGATAGAGTGACGACCTGGTAAGACATGCAGGAAGTCAGTAGATGCAGGTGGCTCAGGACTGTGCTTTGTGGTGTTCCTTGGGGGAGGCCTATGCTCAGCAGTGCACTTGTGAAGGGGTGTAATGATGATGATGATTCATTCACCTCATTTAGTGAGTGTTCGCCACAACTTGTTTTAGTAAGTGAGTGCTTGCCAGTACAAGGACACCTTGAGCACCTTTTCTCCATATATTTTTTGTATGAAGTGACAAACAAACTAACAGTCCACCTTATGGTATGTAGCCGATCCACCTGATGGTAAGTGGGTACTGCAGTCCACACACTGCCTGCAGCTAACTTCAAACATAAAAAGCTACAATGCGCTGTCACCTCTGACGACTAAGATGCAATGTCCCACAGCCTATGATTATGACTCTATACTCTTCAGACTCGCACACAGCAGTGCACGCACTGCTATTTGATGACAGAAATAGTTAACAGGAGGATGGAGGAGTCCATCTGGGCTAAGAAATTGGCAAAGATAGGTGGTAGCTTACCAGTTGTAAGTATATCATTAACTCCTATGAAGTTAATACATCTTAGTGTACATACATACTAGCTGCATTTGTACAGGGTCAAAACATTTATAAATATATTTATACATAAGTAAAATAAAATGTCTTTTAAACAATTCTTTAATTTGTTATTTTCTTTCTCAGTAAGTGCTTTTAAATGCACTTTGAATTTAGGCAAAGGCAAATCAGTACATTGCACATGAAGTCCTCTTTATTTTGTGTCCATGGGCTACAGTAACCACTTGCCATTATGTAAATTGTACCTTAATTTAATAATATCACAAAATGTGTATATCTTACCTGTTTTATGACTCCAGTTTACTTCAAATTTGAAATTCTCATTTTCGATTTTCTCTTCCTCAACTTTAACATATTCAAGGCTAAAAATGTCGTCCTTACAATCATTTTCTATATCACACTCTACTGGCCAGATATCTATATGATTGATTGATGTAAACTGAATCTCATCTCTAGCCTCATGTGGTTTTGGTATTGACTGAAACCAAACTCTTTTTTAAATAAGAGACAAAAGGCAGTGTAGTAGTGGCATAGGAGATCCCATACTACTCCATACCATCCCGCAGATTCAGACAAAAGTGAAAGTCCCCAATAAATTTAAATAAGAATGCAGAGTTTAGAAATGTAATTAAAATCGAGACTCAAGTCAAGAGTTTTTCTATAGCTTTTAAATATCTATAGCTTTTTAGCGAAATTGGTATGTAGTTGTTGATATCCACTCCACTCTCATCTCCACTCTTGTGAACAGGTGTTACTAGGGACTCCTTGAACAAAGACAGAAATATACCGTTCTACTATATTAAAATAAAGTGGAGTAGAGTATGACATATGATTTGTAATAGCCGGTATATATTTGTGTTTGTAACCACTCAAACTCCCGGGCGGCCATGGTCGCCTAAAACTTTTTCCGGTTGAACGTTAGGGCGATTAGAGCAGACTCGATGACTTCTACACTTTAAACGAATTTTCATCAATGGAAAGTTACAAAAAGCTTCATGAATGTTGCACTAGATGGATCTATATTAAAAATGCATCTATCAGTTAGTAAAAGGTCTATGCCAGGTAACAAATACCATTAAAAAAAAAGAAACAAGCATTTAATCCAGTTGTCAAGTTTTGTGTAGTAGCCAGTAGTACTGTGAATTTAGCATTTCAAATGTAAATAATAATGTATTTATTATAATTTTGTACTAGTATTATATATGGAAATAATCCTCAAAATGCTTTTTATTCATATATTCACAAGTTTTATGAATCCAGTCTGGAATGATGTTTTTATATGTGATGAAGTCGACATGCGAAAACTTCGCCTTTGTGTGTTGGTCTTTCGTTAAGTTTTTGTATTAAGTATATATTTATTACTTTAATAAAATATTTTTTATAAGTAAAACAATAATAAATACAAATTTAAAATAAATTCTTATAAATAAAAATTTTTAGAATAATAATAGTTTGTCACATTTTATAGCCGTCCGGAAGATTAGACTAGAATGGAGTATGTCGATATTTTAGATATTTTTGAATAGATATACTTAATAATTATATAGGGTTATTGGTATTATTGAATAGGGTAAATCATGTTATATTAATTATTGTACAATTAATATATAGGAATGAAATGATTTTGCTATATTATCAAAGAAAATAAAAAAATATTAGGGTTTTTCAACAAAATTTCTAAAATTAATCATTTTTTTAGCTGTTACACTTCAATGGGTAAATTATTATTAAGGTAATTGAATTTTGCATTTCATTAGCTCTCTGTGTATGACTTTTATTCTGATATAGGTAAAGAACTTTCTCTGTGGTAAACTTTTTAGTTGAACTGGTTGCGATCATACCATAAAAAACCCGCAGAGCGGTGCGGGACGTTCAAGGCTATTATCGCCGTATCGCTCGGATGTTCAAGTAGATAAGCCAACATTATAGTGATCACTTAAATGCCTGCCAAGTGATGATTAAGGCAAATTTTTCATTATAATGTGAAAGAAGCATCAAGCAGTAAACTTTTATTAATAACAAAAGTATTATGCCACAGATCTTGTAGTGATGGTTTAACAATACCCACTGCCCTATATACCTACCCACGGGACAGGTGTCGAAAGAGCCGACAGAGGGAAACAGAAACAGGAGTTGGGCAGCGGCATCTTCCTGATAACTACTCAGACTAATATAAACCTGCCAAGCGTGGCAAATTTGGCAAAATTCCTCATATGAAGCAATCTATGAAAGACTTTTATAGGTTTTATTGAATGGAATGGATAATACCATGGACCCTCCTGCAAGCAACTGCTCCAGAACTGCCTTTGACTCAATAGCCTGTTGTTGTAATGTTCTGCAACGAATGAGTCTAGCATGACAGATAAAACAGACAATTACGGGCTCCTCACCCTCATCCACCTGAAAATATGAAAGTTTGTCATAAATACGGAAAACAACTTAAATGTACAATTTTGTAATAAAATATATTGGCCACCACAACTCTCTTCTTCAACATAATTTTTTATAACATTGAAGTGTTTCATCCATAAATCATCCATAAGTGATGTCATGATATTATCGGCAAACTTTCTGAATGCAGTTAATATATGGACACAATTCTCTAATTAATTTAAAATGTTGTGAGTGTCAAGGAAGAAGGAAGTCCGCATGACATTAACAGATAACATTTTAAAAGCAGTAGATCCAAACTCTTAGGACCCTGACAGAGGTATTTCAAGTTTGGGCTTTCAAAATTCAATCCTAATAAACATAAGTACTCATATTATAACTTTAAACTACTAGCATCACTATTAATATTACAAAAACTTTACTGAAAATGCTTGCACTAGGAGTAACCTAAACAATAGTCAAATGGCAGATTTGAACTCACTACTTTCTTTAGTTTGCAATCATTCTAACTATTGGGCCACTATTACTAATTATAAATGAAGTTAATAACAATACCTTTCCTTGAGCAATTTTAACCGTTTTATTTTTATTTCTTTTATTTTATTTGTAAGACCAACAGTTATCATAATTAGGATAGATAGTACTAATAACAACAGTAAGCTAATTAAAGATCCTCACTAATAGATACAAAGGTGAATTTACAACAAACAATTTAAACACGATTTAACACACTCGTTTAATATTTCTCCAGCGATAACAACAAATTACCTCAACTTCACTTAAATATTAAGAAGTATTATTTAACTTACAAAACTGTTCGTCAATGATTTATATAAATTTTGGAGGCCAGTCTTTAATACACACACGCGTACATTAATGCTTAAACAAATTCTACAAATTTCACTGAAGGCCATTCCTGTTTCCTATATCTTTAATGTAATTATATTCTCTTTTTCACTACTAATCCGAAGTTTTCAAACTAATATATAGTCAGTAATCTATGTTTTCAAAAATATTAAAATGCAGTAGCACGAACACAAACCACAAACAAGCAACCACAGACTTGCACAGACTACTAAGAGGATACCAAGCAACAAGTAACCATAGCATAGAGTAGAGCACAGAACATGGAGTAGTAGAGTAACAGTACGTTTGCACTAAGAAACATCCAACATGTAATGTTTTGAAACAAATCGCATAAAATAAATCACACAACATGTTTTGTTGATGGTGGCGTTCGCACTCACAAAAACTGTGTAAAATTTACAACAGATATCAAGATTTGTTTTTAGCTGTGTTCGCATTGATTACAACATAGACATTTTACTTGTTTATCTATAGATTTGTCAACGTTAGCGTTCGCACTGTTGTTTTTTTATATTTCGCGATTTGTTTTAAATCGTGTTTTTCTGTAATCCAATTTAGTTGGTAAACATCACAAAACATTATCAACCCTAGCGGAGACGAATGATAACTTAATACAAAATATAAATGTGGTATCATCATCATCATCATTACAACCCTTCACAAGTCCACTGCCGAACATAGGCCTCTCCTAAGGTATGCCACAAAGCACGGTCCTGAGCTACCTGCATCCATCGACTACGTGCATGTCTTACCAGGTCGTCACTCCATCTAGTGAGGGGTTGCCCTACACTTCGCCTACCGGTACGAGACTGCCATTCGAGAACCTTTTTTCCCCAACGGTTTTCGGTTCTTCGAGCTATATGGCCGGCCCATTGCTACTTCAGCTTACTAATCCGTTGGGCTATGTCGGTCACTCTGGTTCTACTGAGGATATCCTCATTTCTAAGTTTATCACGCAGAGAAACTCCGAACATAGCCCTCTCCATAGCTCGCTGAGCGACTTTGAGCGTCCTCATACGGCCAGCAGTGAAGGACCACGTCTCGGTTCCGTAGGTCATCACTGGCAACACGCAATGGTGGTACAACTTTGTTTTCAGGTTTTGAGGTATACCTGACGAGAAGATGCGTCGTAATTGCCCGAACGCTGCCCAGCCGAGTTGAATCCGTCGATTGACCTCTCGGTCGAAGTTGGACTTACCTAGTCGGACTATTTGTCCCAGGTAAACGTACTCGTCAACAACTTCCAGCTTAGTGCTCCCAACAACTACCGACATAGGTGTGACATGGACATTAAACATGATATTTGTTTTGTCTATGTTTATCTTATGACCTATCCATTGAGAGGCACTATTGAGTGAAACTATTAAATGTGGTATACATCTCCACAAATCCCATCTTTATCATTAATCAGATTATCTGCAATTCTCTCGTGAGGTGGAAAAATTTTGTACTTTTTTTTGGAGTATTCTTTTAGGTTGCCTGTCCCAGAGCTCGATATAAAAGAGCATAATTAATACAATACAAATTTCTAATTATTTATTCAATTAAAATACATAACTTAAAGAAATGTAGAAAACTGTTTATCAAATAATTTAGTTTGTCACTGCCATCTTCATAATGTGTTTTAAGTGACAATAAATTTTTCTTCTACATGTTCTGCTAATTATATATATGAGAAAGAAATATGAAAGCATGTACCACCTTTCTCTCAAAATTTTACAAAGCTTACCTGGTTTAGGCTTATTTCAATAATCTGTGTTTCCTTGGAGATTATACAGGGTTATTTTGTCATAACCGGTCAAATTTGCAGAGAAGGTACAAGATAACTAATATAGGCCGTTAAAGACAAATTAATTTTAAAAAAATCTCAAACTTTGTATCCTTTTTATCTCTTAAATTCAAAATGCGCAGTAATGCATTGTAAGTGATTTTACTGCACACGCAAACATTCGTAAGAGTAATAATAAGCTTGTCGTCGTCCCGGTGAGTCACTAGGCATGTCAAAGTACTTACACAGACAAAGCCTAGTAGCCAGAATTCTATACCAGGAGCTCGCTCTGAAATACGGTCTCGTGGATCGGAAACTGCCTTATTATAAGTACTTACCGGAAGCCGTGCTCGAAAATGACCGCGCCAGGATCTACTGGGATCAGGCCATCATCATAGACAGGATTATTCTTGCGAATAAACCCGATATTGTGATGATGGACCGGGCACAGTCAAGGATATTTTTGGTCGACATTACCATTCCATATGACGAGAACCTAGTGAAAGGCTCACGAGGTGATCGACATGTGGGGTGGTCTGCCGACCGAAATTTTTCCCTATTTATTATTTATTGAATATGTATTTTATTTATTTATTGAATCCAAATATACTCTACATAAAAACATATACTTACAACATTACATTGATAAGACGTAAATCTAACTCAATAGTATATTAAGGTATCTTTAGCAACCGTGCTAGGTCACAGATCTGTGTTACAGCTGCTAAGCCCTCCCCATTAAATACATACCAAATAGGAAAACAAAAACATAAAAACAATTTTACCGCAATCAAGAAATGAATAAAAGTGGGAAGAAGTAAAATAATTAGCTATGTGCTATGTTCTAATCCGACAAATGGCTCAATACTATTAGCTAAATGTTTAGTTGTATGGTACAAGAGTAAGGCAGGAGAGCTATTCTATAAATGTGTCACACACTTATATTAATATTCAAATGTTATAGTAAGCATTTACAAGAACTTATTCTATATTTCACATAGAAATAATTGAAACTTAGTGAGTAGTGACTCAGTTAAAATTTCATTTTCTTAAAACAATAAAATATAATACGCAAAATGTTCATTTAATATTGAAGATTTATTAATCATAAACCAATATTAAAAGTTTAGAAGTAAGTGTAAAATTAATACGTAGATGCCAGTGTGTAGTATATGAGTGTGTGTGTGAAAGGAGTGAGTGTGTGTTATTATTTTGCTTAACAGTTTGCATTTTTAACTATCTATATTTAATAATTTTTCAGTTTCCTCGTAAGATAAAGATATTAATAATTAGTTAGAGCTTGCTTATATTTGAAACATGTTAGTCGATTGGTAGGCAAAAACGTTGTTGCCCATAAATCGGATTCAATTTGGGATAGTTGCAAATAAAAGAAGAAGCTTTATTTACTGATATTTTAAAAAACTGCAATAACATTATATCATTATTTATGTATTTAAGCTTAAGTTACGAATTTGATTACTCTGAAAAAATAATATAATATGTATATAATGGCAACAATATTTATCATTTTATTAGTCTGGACCCAAAGGGTGTTAAAAAAGATTGTTATACTAAGCCTACAATGTTGGGTCTTGCAGGCTTAGTATTACAGTCCAGATGGAATGTAACAGCCATGCATCCGACATAGCCTAGTATATGTATACTGGCCGCCTCATAGCAGGTGATTCTAAGGTACAGAATAACATTTCTCAAACTTGCATAATACTAGAACACTACTGAAGGGAAGAGACAAAATTTCTTTGGAAAAATTAGTTCTGTCTATTAAGTCATTAGATGAGTTAAAACAAGAAAATAAAAATCAATACCGATTACAATAAATCAACCTATGTAAAATAGGACAAAATAATATAGATGATTTACAATTATAAATGTATTGATAATATCATGCACAATTAAAAACCCTAGCATGTCTACAATACCTAAAATAGCAATATTTGAATCAAAAACAAAGTTAAATAATAAATAAGCTCATGTACACAAGAGCAGAGTAAAACCAGCAAATAATAATTTCATTTTGACAATAATTGGTTGTCTATTTATTTCCCTGATTTAAAAACCTTAAAATTTTGTCTCTATATTATATGCTTGCAGTTACGACGTAAACAGAATAAATTTTATTCAAAACTACATAACTTTTTAGAGAATACTTGATTACAAAACTGATTAAGTAATTAATGTTTTTACTCGTTTGGGAAAAGCCTCTGTCCTATGTAGGAAACAAGCAAGAAGTCCAAGCTGGTCATTTGAACAAAATGTTATTTAGAATATAATGTTTTACAATTAAATATTAAAACATTTAGAAACAACATTAATCACCCCATTCCCAGGGGTTTATCAATCGTATACTTTATTGTAATAACCTTTTTTTGAACAACTTTGCTTAGTTAAAAATTTTCAGTTTTTGATAGGCTGCATATTTTATGGCTTGTAAAAACATATACTTTGCCCCATGAAGGAAAACTTATTCTTTGAAGTGGAATAACTGATATAACTAGCTTGTATCAAAACTTTTGTTGCTTTTGTGTACATTAAATTAACAAAAACAAAAAACAAAAATTAATAAAAAAACATACATTAAATTTTCGTAAAATTACTAAAACGCTATAGTTAATATATTTACTTCTAAAAAACTTTCTTGAAAAGACTCCTTCAGACTTAGGTTGTAAAGTGCTCTCATGGCTCTCTTCCGCAAAACAAAGTTATTTCAATGTGAAATGCATTAACCCCATTGCAAGATCCCTTATGTAATAAATATGGCGTATCAAAGGGTCACTATCTCTTTGTTATGGAATGCAAAATATAGTCGTTGCACATTTGCACCCAAGATAGAGAGAACTTGTAAATTTACTCCGTCCATGTCACACACTGTTGCAGATATATTCATCCCAGCCTGAGAGCCTGGAAGTTATGCCAGCTATGACTGATTCAAGACCTGAAATCAAAAATGAAATATGTTTTACAACCGTTGAGCTTTTATAATCAACTTTAATTTCAACAGTTGAAATAAAATGAAACATCATACAAAGTACAAATAATTACCTCTTTTATTAGTACAGTAAGTTGATTTGCAGTTAAAAATGCATTGGAGAAATAGTGGGCAATGGGCAGTGTTCCTAAAACTAACAATCATAAAAACTAATGCATATGATGCAATGACTGAAGATGTTCCTTGTGTACTATGATCCTAATACACTTTAATCAAATCTTCTTTTGGTTTATACATCACATTTTTTACACATTTCATTAAATTGATTGTCTGATGGTTTTATAGTATTTAAAAAATCTGCCAGGCCTTAAAAACTGGTTGATTGATTCCAACAGCAAAGAGTACTCAGTTAACCCTTTAATAGAGCCTGAGTAGCCTGTAACAGGTGGGTGACCTTTTATAAAGCCACATGGCTTTGATTTTCATATGTCATGTAGCTTTTTCTTTCAATTTCCTATTTGAACTTGTAATTACAGCGCAAATGTTGATGTTATTTTCTTGGATAATTTTCTTACTGTATTTTCATTAGCTAAACACTTAATACAATTTTGGCTTTTAATGTTTTAATGTGATTACGCAATTGGTAGAATTTTCTCATGTATCACTTTCTTTAATTTTCTTTATTCGTCATGCAGCACAGTTTTTAGTCTCTATCCCGTATTCCACTGTGAATCACTGTCAAACACATTGCACGCGCGTCCAGACCCTCGATTTCTTTCTTTTTTGTTGTAAATGTACAGTACAGGTACTTTAAAAAAATAAAACCTCTTCTCATCATTTGAATTCATTTTGTTGAAAATTCTCTGTCTCGAATATCGATTAAAAAGTGTTTACAAATACAAAATTAACGTCAAACTTATTTTTCAACATGACAATATTTCTACAAATTTGTTTTCAAACATTTTGTTTCTGCAGTTATATGTAGTGTACAATAAACTGTCAAACATATTTAACTACAATATGTTTAGTGACTATGCAAACGCTTTTTGGTACATTGACAGAAAACAGTGTTTAAAACATCTTTTTTCGTGAAAATCGCGTCAGTGCAAACGCACGGTAATATATACAGAAACCATAGTTATATAAATATGTAGCAAGCTGAAGAACACTATAATCCCGTCAAATCCCGTCAAGTACGGTATCCAAGTGTCAATCATTCATTTCCCGTGACCGAATCATTTTAGTACATTTAGTCACGCATACTGGTACATTCGGATCGATCATTCAATTGGATCACTTTGGGCTCCAGTACTCCGTTGAGTCTGTGAGATCCATTGGGAACCAAAAATTTTCTATTTGAGATTTGTAATAGCGCCATCTACCACGTGCTATAGGTAATAAAATCATTTTATCGAACTAAAACTTATTGACTTTCAAGGATATCACAGGTTCATAGGATATGCGACTCAAACAGTAAAGAGAGAGAGAGAGAGAATGTAATAAATAGAGTAGTTAATAGTTTTCTATCATCATTTTGGCTGACCAACGACAAAACAGTTTCCAAGCTGATTTACGTCTAACGAAAATTTACTTTTTTCAACTTTTTAAAGATAAGAATATATTGCACATTTTTTCGTAATTTTAAACTAAAAAAAGAATAAAATTATAATTTAAGTTTTGCCATTTCCAAATAATTTTTATTTCTAAAACAAATCTACAAAAACATAATTTTCTGTTGTCCCGTTAAAAAAAATTTCCCGTTGCCAACCTCGCTGTTCCGTCAAATCTAACGGGAAACACGTCAAGTTGGCAACACTGGCAGTGTTGGGAAATATGTTTAGATGAATGGAGAGGGAGAGGAAATATGATTATGATGTAATATGAAATATGTTATAGTTGGTGCGAAATTATGGTGTTGCCAAGCTAGAAAATATTGTATTTTGGGTAGAATTATTGTATTTTTTGCTAACGATTTTTTTATTTATTTAACCTGTCTAAATCCAAATTTAATAGATTTTTGCTATTTTTTGTATATTTGCATAAATTAAAAACATGTCATTAATTGTTTTTTTTTTATAAAATAATAAAACTTAGGGCACGGAATTAAACAATATGGACTAAACAGGAATGGAAAATTTGAAGTCGTCTTCTTCTTCGAGTTCGAAATCTCGACATGTAGATGTAGATGGATTTGATTGCAGAGAAGTTGTTTCATACAGGACATTGGAGACAATTTGATTTGCCATTTGTTTCGTGGGTTCAAATGATATACATCCCTTTTCTAGATGTTTTGCGCTTTTAGAAGCGACCACATTATTTGGTATAAGTACGTGATGCGTTCGTTCATACATTTTAGAGTTGCGTGTGTCTAGTACTGAACTTATATTGTGTAAAAATAGGAAAATTTTGTATAAAAGCGTACAATAATGAGAAAGCTATGTTTTATGGTACAATTTAGTTTCGTGTAATAAATTATTGTAAGAATCCAATAATTATTGTACATTTCCCAACACTGACGACAAGTAAGCAGATAAATAACTAGGGATGTTCGGTGATCATCGATGTTAAAAATTAAAACATCGATGTTTTAACATCGATGTTGCCACGTGTCAAACATCGAAACATCGATTTCAAAGAACCAATAATCGATTAATAAGAGCTTGTGAACAATGCGAACCTTTGAAATCAATATAACTAAATATTTCATCTGCTATTAAAGGTTTGAATAATTTAGGATTCCTAAAATCATCGATCACCTAAAAATATCATTATGGTGTGTATAACTCACTATCAAGTGTGAACTATAATGTCACAGTTGTCACTGCTTCGGCTTTGTTATTCTTTAGTGTCGTTGTCGCTTGTCGCCTAATGACTATTCTACATAAATTGATATTTAAATTAATTGTTTTTTCCCTTGCTGTCTATAGCAACATAATATTGAAACAATATGTATCTTCAGAATTCAATTATATTTAGTTGTTTTTTTGAGCTTGAGATAACGAGTTTATTGTTTGCATGAAGTTTATGAAAATCATGCACTGGGCGATCGTGAGCATCGACAATTTCACTGTATAGTGCATTCGACTGTGCATTTTATAAACGGCTGTGGATAGTTACTGCTTGGACTGCCTGATTAAAAATTGTGAACAAAAGTGACGGAAAAGTCTATCATTTTGTTTTTGTGAAGTTTGTTAATTTTTCCTCTATAATCATATTTTTTATTTCGCGATAGGAGTAGTTGATTTAAAACCTACGTCTAAATAATAAATTAGGTCCCAAAAAATTTTTTTTCATACCGGAATTATGGGTGTATAGGAACATTTAAAGAACAAAATAATAAAATTCACCATCATCGGCAAAATATAAGAAATGAACTAGATATATGTTAACTTTTCCCATTTTCTTACTAATTACTGTTTGACATTAAATTTTTCAGTAAATTCTCTTATTTCATATAAACCGTAAACAACACTACTAATTTTATTCATCTTATTTTAACCTATTTAAAATTCAAATTCAAATTGTTTATTGCATGTCAAAATTTAAGATGGTACAATTTTGATTGGTATACATGTGACGCCCTGCAAGGGCATAGCAACACTAGAGGGCTAACTGTTTTCGTAATATCTATTTTTAAACATAAATTATAATATATTATCATATCATCACCATTCAATATTATTTTATATAAATTAATTTGATTTGAAATACAATGTACCTAGTCGAAGTATTATTACTTTGTCGTTATTTATCGTCAAAAAGTTCATTGAAATTCTAATAATATTTATTAATAAAAAAAATTAATTGTTTATTAAATTGCGGAGGTAAATGGATATACGTGAGGGCTGTTTGAAACGAATTTTAATTTGGAGAAGAGTAACTTAAGCTTGTATAAATTTCTATTATTTCTTTTGTTTTTTTTTTTTTTTTTTAAATAGGTGAGTAGAGTTTTGGGTGTTTCCTAACGAATTTACAAGACTCGAGGATGTAGATAGACGTAAGTGTTAAAATTTTATTTTTAATGAAGTGGAGCTTACGTGATTCCATTTTGTCCCAATTCATTAATTTTCGTAGACACTTCTTTTGTAATATAAACAATAACATCGATAATGGCCAACATCGATGTTTTGTTTGGGAGTTGATCGAGCAAGTAGATGAGTTTGTATATTTCGGTTGTGTATTTAGCAGGGATGGAAGATGTGATAAGGATATAGAACGACGAGTGAAATATCACGAAAAATCTATTGAATGTATATATTCAAAATAAAATTATTTGCATTTTGAACAACTAATCTATCCCTGTACGGTAACTGTTTTGCAATTTTCGTTCTTCTTATGTTATTTATTTCCGCCCAAAGATGTGTTAAAATTAGTGTTGAAATTTGGAATTTTTGACGCTCATAACTTTTAAATTTTTAATAACAATAGTGATATTTATTTCATGCATTTGAAATTACTATTAATATGGTAAATAGTTATGATAGGAGATAAAAAATTGAGATTAACGTATTTTACTCGCAATTACAACTTTTATCACAAAAACAATCAGAAAAAAATCAGAAGATCACCAGCTGTGGAATAGTTTACCACCGGCGATTTTTCCGGACCGATACGACCTGGGGACCTTCAAGAAAAGAGCTTACTCCTTTCTAAAGGGCCGGCAACTGTGATGAGCAGTACGAAGCTAGTGCGCACACACATAAGCACTCATGAGTGACGCAATGCGCGACGGCGTCATCGCGTACCTAAATATGGGATTCATGTTTGAACTTTGAATGACAACATAAACTCAAACGTCAATTGAGAGCTCCGTGGCGCAGTGGCTTAGCAATGAGTGGCTGCAATGGGGGCCGCGGGTTCGAATCCCGCACGGAACAAATATTTGTATGGCCTACAAATAGTTCTTCCGGGTCTGGATGAATTGTTGTGTAATTTATGTTTGTAAACTGCCTCCACGATACAGGAGAAAATCCTACTGTGGGCGTAACGTATTTTAAAAAGAGAAAAGGGAGAGGAAACAAATTGGTGTTATTAGAACTTAGGATCTGCTGTGTGAAACGTAATTATTATGAACCCAATTTAGTTGTTATTATGAAAGTTCTTATGTAGATGTTGTTATTATATAATAATTTCGTTGATTTGTTTTTACCTACTTTTTAACTGACTTCGAGAAAAGGAGGTGGTTCTCAATTCGTTGGTTTTTGTTTATGTACGTTCTGTTCCCCGATTTCTCGAAGATGCTTGAACCGATTTGGAAAATTATTTTTTTTGTTTGAAAGGATATATTTTCCAGATGATCCCACGGTAATTGATGATGGTCAGGTCAGGATCTGATGATGGGATCTTGGAGAAATCGAGGGAACTCTTCAATAAATGACAGCAAATCATCCGCGATTGCTGCTATCACGTATATATGCATCTTTACGCAATCACACAATATAATATCACGCCTGTACTTACTAAAGGGACATAACTCACAACTAAAACTGCTAACATAAAAAACGTTTTTTGAAAAAAAAATATAACCGACTTCTAAAACAAACAGAAGAAAGTGTAAAATTATTATGTTTTCTTTATGTTTTTGTATTTTATTGTAGGTTATGCAAATATTACTGTAGGTACTATGTATTCTAAATAGGTTTTAACTTACCATAGCTAGTTAGCTACAATAGCCCACAGGCAACTCCCCGAAGTATATGCCAGCCAGTGTCAGGATAACTGCTTTTTCGTCTGCGCGATTTTGATGTGAGTTGGGCTTTTATGCAGGTTAATTAAATAAATAAAAAATGTTAGTTTGTAAATTGTTTATTGATTAATTTTGTTCAATAGTGATTTGCAATATTCTCTTAGTAGGTACTAAGAAAGTTATCAACAATAGGCATAGTGTCACTGCAGGGACAAGCACAAACGTCTATCACAATAATGACGTACCTAAACGGAATACTAACAGCACAGACTTCCTTACAGAAGTCCAAAGAACACGTCTGGGCACGGTAAGTAATTAGAAGAAAACTACAATTTAGAGATCGATTGTAAATCAAATTCACAGTACAGACATAATCAGCGAAATATAATTAAAATTTTAATTTATATTATGGTAGATAACGCTAGTTGAAAACTAAACACTGTATGGGAATGACATCACTGAACGAGTCAGGTGGTCAGTTCAAACAAATAAAAGACGCGATTGTGGAAAGAGATTCGTTACGAAACGTTTGTAGGCTAGGGGGCTTGGTCTGTTTATGCTATTGATAACGAAGGCTATAAAATATGTACAACTTAGAAACTAAATCCTGTGTGCTTATCTGTATTCGTAACCCAATATCTGAGGTAGGTTGATGCGCTCCTTAGTTTTTATATAGACCGTATTATTCTGTAAGAAATTAGATCCAAATCAAAATATACTATAATACCACAGCAAAGTTACTACTAATTTCTTTAGTAGTAGGCATCTAGGTACGAATGTATATATTACATATGTAATATATACATTCGTATATATTACATATGTAATATACACTACAATGTATATATTCATGTCACAAAGTAACGTGTAGTTTCGGGTGGCCGAGCCGAGCCCAGCCGAGGCAAGCTTGTGATGTGAGTGTCGTAAGTGTGCATCTTTCGCAAATATGTTCAAAACTTTTTTATTCGTTCCTAGTGGAAAACGCCGACTTAGAAACTATACATAAAAAAATATGAGTAGGTCTGAGGTAACGTTAATTATAAACAAATATTTGCCAAGTGCGAATCGGATTTCCGAGATTCCGTACCATCATACCATATTTAATATACATATTATTATCGATCAAAAAAGCCAAAAACACACGTTTCTTTTTACTATTTGTTGTTATAGCGACAACTTAAATACACGTTCTGTGAAAATTACAACTACCTGTTACGCATCATGAGACACAGAACGCTGACAGACAGACGCACGGACAGCGGAGGCTTCGTAGTAGGGTCCTATTGGTTACCCTTCGGGTACGGAATCCTAAAAAGTACTTAGTTGTCCACTCACATCTGTATGGTTCTGTCTTCAAAGGACCATATAAGACACCTGCCTGTTTCTCGTATGACATGACCAATATAATACCTGCACTGAACTCTCTTAGTTTGTTTCGGCAGATTGGGTGCTTCTTCTCAGTTTCATGTTTTGGTCGTGTTAAAGTGTTTTTTTAAAAAAACAACTTACAAAACAAATTGTATTTATCACTGACTGCCCTTCTTAGATTCTTATGTACTTAAATAAATTGGATTAGGTATATTAGGATATTAGATTCTTATAAGTAAGCACGATTATCAAAAATCTAAAAATTACCTATTCTAATTAAATTAATAGATAATTTTAAGATTTTCGATAACCGTGCTTATCAATGAGATGTATTCGTTACTTAGCAAATTAAATTAGTTAAGTACCTAATGTACTACCTGTATCGAAAGTTCATTATTATGTACCTACCTGTTTTCAATTTTAACTAAATGTGGTATATTTTAGCAGCTATATTCGGTCCGGCTTCAGCGGTGCACACGAACAAAAGGAAGAAATTTTTCTAAATAAAGATGTAGATATTTAGGTATTATAACCATAAATAGATAGCAGCGGCTAACCTAATGAGCATGTGTGGGTGCGCGCGAAGGTTTGCGATTTCGACCGACCACCAGTACACCGCCCTGCACTTGGGACGACTGGTTCTGGGCATCGATACGTCGCAAATTTGCGCCATCGTAGTCCGAAACCAGTCCGCTTCCCCTTCCGGATCGATCTGAACCTCTTCGGCTTTTTCCGGCCAGGCTGCGACGATGGCGGCAGCTTCAAGCTTGTCTCGGTTGAGCCACTTGAGGCACCAACGCTGCGATGGGCTACTTTCTGGACAACAGGAATTACTGTTGAAGTGGCGAAGTGCGACATCGAACACGATGTAGCGGTGGTCCGACAGTGTAACCACCTCCGTCGCAACTCGCCAGCCCGACAGCATTCGGTGTTCAGGTGTTGCCCATGTGAGGTTATGGCCGTGGAAGGAAAAGGGAAAATCTCCAGCCAGGCAAGGTGTTCTGCCCAGGGAGCGGCCAACACTCCGTGTGATAAGTTCAAAGGTGTTCTATATATACTGCCATCGCACATATGTACTCTCAGACCTCCGATTTAATAGTCGGAGGTCCAGACCAGCCGCCCACTCCATTAGTCTCTCCTTTTGGGTCGTCCCTGGAGTTGCCCCAGGCCCTAGTATGCGCGTTAAAGTCTCCTAGGACGTGTTATCAACGGACGAGGTAAGCACCCGCGCACGCACCTCGTCCACTCATCCAGGTACTCCTCGTAGTCGGCGAAGCTCATGTTAGGAGAGACATAGCAGCCCACTATGGCCAGGGTGCAGACTTTTCATTTCATTCCAGGAATTCTGGGCCCCACTGCACTGCAACAAAGCGCTGCCCCCTTTGCGTTTTTTTGTGGTGATGGTGATCCACCCTGCGTTCTCTTGGATGCAGGGTGGAGCACCATCACAACCCCCCAGTAGATGGCTATGGAGCCCGATTCGTCACCGAACCAACGAAGATGGTTGGGGACACAGTATGACACACTTGTTCCATCCCGACGCCTTAACAATTTAGCAATACTTCGTGTACCTAAGTTCGGATTCCGGCGAACGACATCTAAAATCTGCTCCTCAGAGTGAACAGTCACTTGACTTCCACCTCCTGCCGCTACCGGAGCAATGGGCCGATTTTCCAACACTTGCTGAAATGCTGCTGTTATCAGACGAGAGTCAGTTGGGTGTCGAGCGGTCAAAAATTTTTCTCGCTAAATTCTAACGCACCCGCAGCATTCCCGCAGGTACATTTACATGTAGCCGTATTCACGAGCACTATAAACGTACGCGTTAGGCATTTTGAAAACAAAACAACAAACACTAAACGTAAAAATAAAAGTAATAACAACAAGAGTTTAATACACAAAACAACTGAACTGCTCACTCCATAGATAAGCTAGTATAAACGGGAGGCTCACGCGCACGTCGACACATTAATGCGTACTGCGCAGTTTTATCGAATAGGAAGTAACCAATTGGTACTTTGAAACTTCCGTTGGATGGGACTACTAAAAGCACTAGTGCTTCTGTGCATTCATTATTGCACTCAGTTTCCAGTTGATTAACAAAATCCACGGAGCCGAATGAACGTTGAGTTGATGATTCATATTCTACCTTCCTTTTTATTTTCATCTCATCGAATACAAGGGTATACATCAACTCTTCTTTGGATGTTTTTGCTCTGAATTTTAAGGTGTTGAAAGCCTCTTTCGTGAAACCCGGCCTACCTTCCACAATCTGGTACCACTTTGTTGGTGTTCGCGTGGAAGGTAAGTATCAGGGGTGTAGCTACCGCCATATCAGCCGTATCAATGATACGGGGCCCCCGGGCTACAGGGACCCCGAATGTGTAACCAAAAATTCGAAAAATGTTATCCACAAACTCACTTAAACTCTTAGACCGTACTTCCCGAGAAAGAAATCATATCATCAAATAGTGACCAACGTGTCCAAAGAAGACCTGTCAGAAACTGTCCAATTTTCTGTAGTTTTTCGATACATCTCGATAACAGAAAATTACGATAATGTATCTAAAGAAAAAATAATCTGTATTGATAAACATATTACAAGCACAAAATTTACAGTGGTCATTAGCTCCTAAGCTGAAAAATTCTACCTACTATCAGGGGCTGAATTAACAGTTGCCTAGACGGGCTGCATAATCGGAATATATATGAACATTATTTTTCTTTCGATTTTCTCCCTCTGCTGTGTACAGTCATTTATAGAAATATGATTAAAAAAACTGACCCAAGATACTTTAATAGTTTACTACTTTAGTAGTTGTAGTAGACATTATCAATAAAAATTTATACATATTTTTGTTTGAAAGGTCAACGTCGAATTAAAAGGAGTACCTCACAGAATTACATCATCACAAATCTTGGCATGAAATAATTTAAAATAAAGACAAACATTTATTACTAACGTTTTTATGAATCTTGCAAAATACGTACCAGTTATTCGCCAAAACATCTGTTGTAGCAAAGTAATTTAGAATACAATTGCAAATGTACATTGAAAGAGACGAATTTAGCCAGGATATTAAATTACGTCTGCTCAATAATGAAATTAGGATCGTGATACTTGGCTATCTGTTCTCTCTGGCTACCCCGTTAGGTTAGGTTATTGTGCGTGAAGTAAGAATATATTAGAAATGAAAACATTGTAACAACTTAATTTTATTTCCATCAAAAAGACAAACCTTTTTTCTTTACTATTCGAAATCATCAATGCTGTTCCTAAAGCTCTACAGCACGAAATAATAGAAAGCTAACATTTTATTTAGAGTAATCTTTTGAATAGACTGAACAAAATAAGAAATCAAAATTCATTCCGTAGTTTTCTGAGCGAGTCCAGAGATAAGCAAAAGAGTGGGGTGTAAAAACTGCTTCCAAAAATAAAAGAAAAAACATAACGAAGCGTTTTTTAATGTGAAAAATATCAGGTGAGAAAATTTCATACCCGGAATCATACTTCAAAGCCAATGTGTACTATTGCTGTTCAGATATATTAATGTCTCAAACTAAACAGCTCTAGAGCCTCTGGGACCTAGGTAATGTATTGGAAGTATTACACCCGGAGAAACTCTTATCCTTTTCAAACGAAATGTTCGAAGTATTACAACAAGAGAAACTCAGCTGACAGCTGAAAGAAGCTTTTTGAAATAAAACTGATAAAAAATTATTTAAGTACCTCCATGGGGCCGGAAAGGCTATCGAACTTGACACTATTGTCTATCTAGGCTGGCAGGTATGACCGATGTGGAGACGTTCGCCACTATAATGGGTCAGGTAAAAAGTTTCTTCGTATTTTGTTTGTATAAAATTGAAGAAAATCTCTTTGGTTACTGTTTGTATCTGGCTGGTTTTAATACACATAGGATACAATACATATAGGACATTTTTATTACACATAGGATACAATACATATAGGACATTAAGAAAAAGCGAAGGAGAGAATAAGAAACGCTGCCGTCATTTTTCAATTGTTTTTCTGTCTGCCAAAGTTAGTGAATCCAACGAAGAAATTTGACAAATTCTGAAGTTTTATTACAAAAAAGGATACAGATCGCTCTGGTCACATTCATACGAATAAAGTTGATGCCTTTTTAAAAAAGGCGGAGGAAGTAGTTATTTACAACGTAGCCGAAGAATTGAAGATTGACCACCAAACAGTTTTGAGCCATTTGAGAGTTTGGCTATACAAAAAAGTTCGATATTTAGGTATCACACGAGCTCACTGAAAGAAACCTAAGGAATCGTGGATTCATTTGCGATTCTCTATTTAAGCGTCATAAAACTGAACCTTTTTGAAAAGCTTAATCACTGGCGATGTGAGTGGATTACCTGCGACAAGATCCTATGGAAAATATCATGGTCAAAGAGTAGTCAAGTCCAAAGTCGGTAGCGAAACCCGGATTAAGACGCAATAATGTGATGCTTTGTGTATGGTGGGATAAGAAGGGCATCGTTTACTACGAGCTTTTATAGCTGGGCAAAACCTGATTTGAATCTCTACTACCAACAACTTGTAAGACTCCAGCAAGAAAACGAGAATAAACAGCCGGAGTAAATCGTCAGAAAAGGAGTGGTCTTTCATCATGATAACGCCAGACCACACAATCTTTAGCCAGTCAGCAAACATTGAGAAAGCCGGGTTGGGAAGTGTTAATGCATCCATAGTATTGAGCTTGCACCTTTAGATTTTCACCTGTTTCGGTCTCTTCAGAATTCTTTGGGTAGTGTTACGTTAACGTCAAGAGAGGACTGTCAAAACTACTTGTCACATTTTTGAATCAAAACCCCAAATTTCTACAACAACGAGATTATGTCATCTACCGGCAACATGGAAACAAGTTATCGAACAAAATGGCGCATACTCGTATATTTGTTATATTTAAATGTAATGAAACTTTAAAAAAATGTGGATATGAAATACAAAGAAACTTTTTCCGCAACCTATTAAGTTTGCCGAACTAGACAAGAAAAGCTTATAAGCTTTAAGAAGCGACAGTAGCCTAATAGGACGCGTACTGCGAACTCAAAAAGGTCGTGGGTTCGAATCCGCTATTCGACTGCTTTCGTGAACCACTCGTGACACAAGCAATTTAAGCTTAACACGAGTAGTTAAGGGGAATATTAGTAATGTTTATAGCATTCTTAATATTCTTAATTAAAAAAAAAAAGATTTGAATTGTTTGGCTAGCTTAGTTCCTAGTAGTTAGTGTGTTAATAGTAATTACTAACCTATAATTAGTATATAATTTTTTCAATTCAATGCGAGCGGTTTCGGGCCTTTTGTTGGGCCCCCGAATAAATGTTGATACAGGGCCCCTCTAAGGCACGCCACGCCACTGGTAAGTATTGAAGGTATTTCTTACATATTTGTAAGCTTTTGATGAATAATAATTCAATGTGAGAGTGAAAAAGTAGAATAAAACCAATTTTATCAAAAGGAGCTGTTTCTACATTATTTGTACCCGTTCGACTTCAAAAATTTACTTTAAAAACTTTTGATAAAAGATAAGGATAGATTTTTATACATTTAAAAACTGTAGTACATTTAAAGCGACACCACGAGAAAATGGTCCTCCTTTCATCGAATAGTATAGGACTATGACACGACTAACGAAACTGGAATTTTGATATAGGTAAATTCATGTCTTTATCTTGAATTTGCTTGCTCAAAAACACGACTGTATAATTTTACTCGATCATAATTATTTGCGAAAACACCTCGAAAATATCACTATAGTTAAAATTACAACGAAATTACTCAATCTTTATGCTTTGATTACTTAATTCAATATTTTTTTTTAAAATATTTTAAGATTTTAACAATTTCTAAGCGGTCTTAATCGTCGCGGATGCTACGCAATTTTAAAGCTTATGACGGCGTTTTTAAAGGGCCTGTCCGGACCGGACTGGCTCTTTAAAAAACTATAGTGATATTTTAGAGGTGTTTTCGCAAATAATTATGATTGAGTAAAATATTCTATATATTACAGAGTATAAAATATTCTTATTATTGACGACGTCCTTAGAATTTACTTGAGAAATGTGCAATTATTGGGATTATTTCTACTATCAACACAGAACAAGTAACCATTTTGGAAAACAGTTACTTACTGGTAATAATAGCTGTTATACTCTAAAAAATTACAAAATATCTAAGTGCTCATTTCTTGCGCGCTGAATTGAGTTAATCTGTCATTCAAAATCGGATACAAAGTCATGAGATTTGCTATTCTTTTCTATTTTACTATATTGCCATAAGGAATTTTCTTCTCACTTACACACTATGTTCGTCTATTACTATCCTAAGTCTATGAAAAATCCCTTCACTGCTGACCGTATGGGGAAGCTCAAAGTCAAGACGACTATGCTCGGAGTTTTCTGCATGATAAGCTTAGAAATAAAGATATACGCAATAGAACTAGAGTGGCCGACATAGTCCAACGGATTAGTAAGCTGAAGTGGCAATGGGCCGGCCATATAGCTTGAAGAACCGACAACCGATGGGAAAAAATGGTTCTCTAGTGGCAGTCTCGTATCGGTGGGGTAAGTGTAGGTCAACCCCCCCAATAGATGAAGTGATGACCTGGTGAGATATGAAGGAAGTTGATGGATGCAGGTGGCTCAAGATCATTCTTTTTGGCATTCCTTGGGGGTGGCCTATGTTCAGCTTTGGACTTGTGTAGGGCTGTAATGAATGAAAGAACATTAAAAATCACTTTTAGCAACTCAGAACTTATGCGGACTATGATGGTTTGTTTATCGATAAAAATATAGACATATTCCTCGCTATAAGTTGCTTACTCATATACGCAGCCGAACTAGTATATATCTAAGTGTACATCAAATTGTACACGTGTAAAATTTGACGGTATGCATAAATGCAATGAACACAAACGCTAGTGTGCGTGTATAGTAACGCGATTCAATTTAGCATTTGTAGTGAATTATACAGTAGTGTGTTTTCCTCCCCTCCCCCTGAAAGTGACAGACTTTTTGTTTAGAAATTCACGCGCATGGTCTCTCTAGTTGGTTGAATACTCAAAGGAGCAAACTAATATTTTAGAGCGTAATATTTTGATAGCACATAAATACCCACAATATAAGTAAAAATTATATATTTTTTTAGGTACGTCTATATCGTAGACAGAGAAACCTATAGACTAATGATTAGCGTGGCCTCGAGTGAGAAAGGACGATGACGAAGTTTTAGGTTATACAATAATCTTTATGACTTTTAAACATACTTAGATAAAAATTTTAATTGTTCTAATAACTGAACTGAACAAGATTTACCAATCTTAAGCTCACAAAACACTTTTTTCTCACTTAAACCAACTAGTAAACTCCTTAGATCGCTACGAACTTACAAAGTTGTTTAGCAAAGTGTAGTTTGCTAAACAAAAAAACCGGCACGGAGAAAGGGACAAACAATCACACCGCTCTGTCTCATTTCTATGCAAGACGTATGCATAAATCTACCTTTTTCGTGTGCGAATGCGAAAGAAGGCGTCAATTTGTCTATAGGTTTTCTGTCTACGGTCTATATGATCTGTGTAAAACTAAAACAACCGTTAAATTCGGCTCTGTCGCATCCAACGCCATTTCGAGGTTTGTTCGTGTACCCTTATAAGGCAATCTATAATAATAGGATGAATTTTTTCCTGGGTATTTATAGCTAAACATCTTCATACCCAAAATGCGTTGTTTCCTTTTTTCTAGCCTAGTTGTTTGTGGTTATCTGCAATCTATGTTACCTATGGTTATCTGCTTGTTATTGTCTTGTGTTCTACTTAGTCTGTGGTTCTACTGCATTTTAATGTTTTTTAGGCTCAGAAGGGCTAGAACCCAGAGCCGTAAAACCAGTTAATAAAAAAAGTTAATATTCTTCCAGTACATATAGCGTAGACAGAGAATCCTATAGACTCCGCCATAGCGTGTCGCAGAAAGGGACAAAAGTAAATACGTCACTATATTTAGGGTTACAAGTGTGAGGAAAAATTTACCCCACAACTAGCTATAAAATTAGAAATTAGTACGTGTAGTAAGCCTGAAATGGAACACTGCTATTAACGATTATCATTGACATGTATTGTAGTTGATGGAGAGCTAAGTGGACTGTATTTGACTAATTATTTATTATAATTTACTGTGGTGAAGAAAGAAGAAACTAAAAAATTGTGATATCTGTCTGACTAATAAACTTAAAGAAACTATTGTGTAATGAATGAGAGCTTAGTGGGCTGTATTTATGTAGGTTGTGTTTTAATATTGAAGAAAGAAGATACTGAACTAACTGTTAACAGCCCTCTGTCACTCTTGCTACCTGCGTGAAGTAATTACCTACAATCGCTAGGCACCCAGGGTAACATACGCAGTCGGGGCTAGCGCGTTGTAGGCGATCGAATGTTTGTTTTGAGTTTTTTAACGTAACATAAACACTCACGCCTGTCACCCAGAGGGGTAGGCAGAGACTACGGACTTCCATTTGGCACGATCCTTACATACCTCTTTCGCCTCCTTTACATCCATATATCTACGCATACATGCTCGTCGGTTAAGGGTACTTCTAACGTGGCCCATTTTCAAAATATCGCCAATTTGGTCGATAAACTTTTTTTAACGGTGTTTACGTAATTAGTTTTTTTGTAAATACTTGTTGAAATAGTCTTTGTTTAGTGTTATTTATATTATTTTACCTATTTGATAATTTTTAATGGAAAAACGTCGCTCCTACTATAATTGTTGCGTGGATGGATGCCAAATGCCCAAAAAAAGGTTTCAGATATATCATTCTTTAAAATTACCGAAGGATTTCAGAAACAAGTTATTAAAGGTGAATTTATTTCTTTTTTTTTTTGTTAGATAGGTACTGATAGTAAAAAAGAATTAAGTAATAACACAGTCTATAAATCCATACAGTCGTCCGACTAAGACGTCTAGACGGGGCAATCATGCGGGGTGTGTGGGGTGAGACGCGGGAAGGACGAGCCCGATCTGTTTTTTTTTTTTTTTTTTTTTTTTGCGCCCGAAGCAATTAAAGGGCTACCCTGTACGTAGGGAGGCGGAAAATGCATTACGCATACCACGATAGCCGGTCTATCGTGGTTATGGGGGACTCACTGTCCTACCGGGGACCCTAAGTGATACCCCCTAAAAACCGCCTTTGGGGACAGGCAGCTGGCTGATTAAGCTCTATTGTGCCTTATCATGAGCGACCCTCTTTTGGGAAAAGAGGGCGCAGGCGGCTAAGAGCCGCTGAGGGAGTGCCTACGAAGGCAAAATAATATTAGTTGATATAATAATTATTAATTTAATTAGAACTGGCCTGAGCCGCCAGGAGGCAGTTCAGGTCGTTTGACAGTTTATTTGGCGGGTCCGAGAGAGAGTTTCTCGGCCTGCGGACACGATAGCGAGAGGGGGGTGGGGCTGCATAAGAAGCCGCCTCACGAATTAAATTGTTTGGGTGCGACTCTGAGGCTTTGAAGAAGTTCTCAGAGAGTTTTTTAAGAAACTGTTGAATTGTTGGGAGCTCTAAGTCCCGATGAAGGTCGGCATTACGGACGTACCAAGGTGCGTTCGCAGCTCGACGACAGAATAGGTTCTGAACTATTTGGAGTTCATTTAATATGTTAGGGTTTGCGTGGGCAAAGACGGGGCCCGCGTAGGTCATGACGGGTCGTATACAGACCTTATAAAGGGTTCGCTTGTTACGAAGGGACATTTTACTGTGTCTGCCCAACATACTGTTGAGCCTACTCAGGTAAAACCGTGCGTGACGGGTGACTCGTTTGACGTGGGGCCTAAAAGTGAGCCCTGTGTCTAGAGTGACACCTAAATATTTGGCTGTCGTATGCCAGGGGACAGGGGTCCCTAGCATACGTATTGGAGGAGTGTTTTTAAGACGGCGTCGTTTATAATCGAAGTGAACTGCGGAGCTCTTCTCCGGGTTCACGTCGATGCGCCATTTTTTGAACCAATCTCCTAGGTCATCAACTGACTTTTGGATCTTGTTCCGTATGAAGGGTAGTGAGACACCTTTGCAATAGATGGCAGTGTCGTCTGCGAAGAGGGAGAGTTGAACACCTTTCGACGGGATGGGAATGTCGTTGGTGAACAGGATGTACAGCAAAGGAGCAAGTACTGAGCCCTGAGGGACACCAGCCTTGATAGTTCGCTGTGAGGATAGCGTGCCTTCGTGTCTAAAACGAAAGGTACGATGCTTCAAATAGGAGGCCACGAGACGAACTAGACGATCGGGGAGACCTATTTTGTAGAGCTTGTAGATGAGGCCTGTGTGCCAGACTCTATCAAAAGCTTTGGCTATATCGAAGAAGACCGCGATGGTTTTATGACGTCTAGGATAGAAACCGCTGAGGATATATTCCACAATGCGGTGAACTTGTTGGGGACATGAGTGTTTGGCTCGGAAGCCGAATTGGTGGGGAATGATGAGAGGGTCACCGTCTGTGGGAAACAGATAGCGCCTCATCCGTGTTTGGATGACTCTTTCGAAGAGCTTGCCCATTGCCTTGAGGAGGCTAATGGGGCGATGGCTGGAGGGGAGGTTGAGAGGCTTGCCTGGCTTGGGAATTCCAATCACAGTTGCCTCTTTCCACGCAGTGGGAAAATAACTAAGGTTGAAGCAGGCGTTGAAGATAATAGATAGAAAGGTTAACACCTGCTCGGGAAAGTGTTTAAGGGCTTGGTTGGAGATGCCATCCGCGCCCGGAGCCTTTTTAGGCTTAAGTCCTTTGATGAGGGATGAAATCTCATCATTGGACACTGAGATAGGTTCGGAGGCGGTAGGGGGTGAGTTCCGGCGGCGGACCTCATCCTCTACTGCCTGGACGTGTGAGGGGTCGACAGGTTGAGAACTAGGGGAGCATTGATCGGCAATGCTATCCGCAAAGCACTCAGCCTTCTCCTCGTCCTCGAAGGCAACCGTGCCGTCGGGACGGGAGAGAGGGGGAGTGTGGGTGATAGCGTCTATGCGGAGGGCTCTAGCCATCTGATAGTACGCTGTGTGAGATGGAGTGATATTCTCCATGAGCTTACTCTTTTCGAGATCTTGAAATTCAGAGAGGCGGAAGCGGAGTTTTCGTTGAAGACGATTGGCCGCGCGCCTATATTCGGGGGTGGGATATTTGGCTGCTCTCCGGAAAGCAGCTTTTTTGGCTTTTAATAGGTTGCTAATATGTAGGGGAAGCCCACTATTGTTAGCAACCGGGACGACCCTTTCGTTCTCCTTAAGGGAGGATTTAATAAGGGTGGAGAGTGAGTCGACCGCGGTGTCGATTTTTTCGGGACTGTCTAAGTCCGACGGAATGGAGATGGTAGAATCCTGTGAGTCCAGAGCTTTAGCTAGGGACTCCTTGAATCCCTTCCAATTAGTGAAGGTTTTTGTGTGTATTGGGGGAGGTGGCTGATGGCCAAGAATGAGGGAGACCGGTCTGTGATCTGATCCTAGATCGTCTAGTGTCTCGATTGCTCCGAGGTTGAGAGAAACTCCTTGGAGTAACGCAAAATCTAACACATCGGGAGAGTGATCGGTGTTATCGGGAAAGTGAGTAACACCGAGAGGACTATGGACAGTGATATCAAGAGACTGCGTGATATCGAGCAGTATCTTGCCACTAGGAGACGTAGTGCGGCATGTCCATTCAGTATGCTTGGAGTTAAAATCTCCAAACATAATGACTGAATTGCCCAAGGATAAAATGGCTTCAAAATCTTTTTTGAGGGGATAGGTTCCTGAAGGGATGTAACAGGAGGCTATGAGGATGGACTGATGTCCAGTCATAGCTAGCTTGCATACCGTGGCTTCCATATTGGTAAGTTGCGGAGTAGAAATGGGCGAGCAATGAAGTGTCTTCTTGTAATAGATGGCCGTTCCGCCGCCTCGGCGGTCGGGTCTGTCATTACGAAGAAGAGAGAAGTTTCTAATAGAAAGGCCTCTAGTGTCCTTAGCTTTAAGATTAGTTTCCTGTAGGAGGAGGAAATCGACTTCGCGATTTCGAAGAAAGAGCTTTAGCTCTGGGAGGTTATTTCGCAAGCCGCGAATATTGAATGATACAAGCGATAAACCCTTAGGTTTGATACGACCGTGGGATCTTGGTAGGTTAATATTATTATCAGCCATTGAAGTTAAGTTAATTAAGTTAACTTAACTTACAACAGAGCTAGCAAAAGATCATTGTGTTCTGCAAGAGCGATGAGACGCTCATGAGGGGTCTTCGCCGCGCGCAGTTTGCGTGAGATTACTGTAATCTCCCTAACGTCTATATTCCTAATCGCGGAATATAGTGTGTTGTAGTCTTCAATGGTGGGCTCTGCCTCGTGTGCGTACGAGGTTGTCCGCGGAGGGTCTGCCTTTTTGGGCCCCCAGGGAAAGACTGGAGGCTGCATTGGCTTTGAGAAGCCCGGAGGGGGCCGAATTATGCCCTGAGGGGGCCTAGGGGGACCCTGAGGGGGCCTAGGGGGACCCTGAGGGGGCCTTGGGGGACCCTGAGAGGGTCGAGGGAAGCCCTGGATAGGCTGAGGAGGGCCCTGGCGGGGCCGTTGTTGGGGGAGGGCCGGGAATGAGCGGTCATTCACCGGCGGTGGAGCTTTCCTACTGGGGCGTGGTTGAGGTGCGCGTGGGCAACCCTTGTAGTTCGCCGGGTGACCTGTCTGGTTGCACAGGACACAGGCGGGCGGGGATTCGGCGTCTTTGGGCCGGGGACACTCTTTGGTGTTGTGAGGTTCCAGGCACTTCACGCACCTGGGTGGGGCGGAGCAGTTGGCCGCCGCGTGACCATATAGCTGGCAGCGGTGGCACTGCGCCGGGAAACCGGGCCTGTGTGGGGGCTCAACCTTCACCCTTGACAGGCCGCACACTGTGCGCACCTGCCGGAAGATGGCTTTCGCCTCCGGCACGTTGGACAGGATTACTAGGGCAAGGTTGTACCTCTTGCCCGTACGGTTGTGCATTTTGTGCACTGCTTCAACTGGGAAGCCTTGGGACTTAAGGTCCTCAAGTATCTCCTCGTTGGAGAACTCAAATGGGACGCCTCGGATGACGGCCCTGACTTTACGCTCTTCGGGGAGGGCGTATGTGTGGTAGGATACCCTTTCGGCTGTGAATAGCCGGGTAATTGAGCGGAAGTCCTCGATGGAGCTAGGGATGATTTTAATTGCCTCCCCGAGGTTGACTGCATGGTCGTACTTGATGCCTGCGTCGTAGCAGGTCTTGGATAGGTGGGTGAATTTCGCCTTGTCTCTTAGGAAGACAGGGGGCGGGACTTGTTTCTTCGCCAGCACTGGGGCACAGCGAGAGGCTGGTTTAGGTGGATTAGGGATGTCTAGCGACATCAGTGGGACGGGGGCAGCGTCAGGAGCTGCGGAGGTTGAGGGAGCGGCAGGGGCCGCTGAAGTAGGGGGGGTGCGTTTGATCGCAGCGCGCTTTCCGTTGCGCTTGGAGGTGACCGTGGTGTAGTTGGATTCATCGGTACCTTCGGAGTCAGAGGACTCCGATGAACCGGAGCCTGAGGTAGTGGCGGGCCTCTTCCGAGAGGTAGACGCCGAGGATTCGGAGCATGCGTACTCCATTTCTAAGGGGGCTGTCTGTAGCGGGGCAAAAGAGTTCCTCGTTTCGAGGAATGCCGCTAGTACTGGCGGCGGAAGGTGTGCCTGAGGGGCAGGGGGGGGAGCCTGGGCGGCGATGGTGGCGATGGCGGCGCGGACCGTCTCATTGCCGTTTAACCCGTATTGGGTAATGAGGGCGGCTAGGGACTCAGTAAGACTGGGGTTGGCCATTTTAGGTTGAGTGAGCTATATAAGAATATAAGAAGCTAAAGATGAGAAAGTAGAGATGAGGACGGGTCCCTGCTCTCGGTAGAGCAGGGACTAGAACGCGGGATGAACTACAACACACTATGCACGTAATAGTAAAAGTAAAATGCAAGAAAAACACAGAAAATAAAAGAGACAGTGAGAAAAGAAAAAAAAAAAAAAAAAAAAAAAAAAAAAAAAAAAAAAAAAAAATGATAAATGAAAACTATAATGAAAAAAAAAAAAAAAATTATAATTAAAATGAAAATGAAAATGATGATGAAAATGAAATGAGAATGAAAAATGAAAATGAAAATGAAAGCGGAGGTCAGTCAGACCTCCCTGCCCGAAGACAGGGGGGTAAGAGCTGTAGCAAAAGTGACTCACCGGCAGCCTCGACGCTGTTCCGCGTGAGCAGGACAGCGGAGGCGCGTGAGCGCGAGACAGCACTACCGTACTGTACGGGAGCGCGGACCACCAGGAGGCGACCGTCCGAGAACGATGCCGCCGGCGGACTGAGCACTGCGTCGGCGCTGTACAGCGCGAGCGGGCCAGCGGAGGCGCGAGAGCGGGAGAGCACTACCGTACAGGGACGAAAGCGCGGACTACCTGGATGCGACCGCTCGGGAGCGGTGCCACAGGCGGAATGTGCCCGATCTGCTTATGCCAATCGTATTAGTAGCTTGGGACACGACTTCTAGGGTTACCGCGCGCTTGCTTTTATTATTTTTAAATGTTATCATCTATTTTTATATCCAAGATGGCGGACATTTTTTAATAATATGATATGAGTATCAATTTCGAGGTTCTTGTAGTGCTTATTACGAAACCGGCATCCATTTTCATATCCAAGATGGCGGAATTTTTTTAATAATATGATATGGGTATCAATTTCGGGGTTTCTTGGGGTGCTTATTACGAAACTGGCATCTAATTTCATATCCAAGATGGCTAACATTTTTTTAATAATATGATATGGGTATCAATTTCGAGGTTTCTTGGGGTGCTGATAACGAAAATGGGATTTGTTTTTAAATCCAAGATGGTGGACATCATTTTTTTAATGTTAGGGATGTCAATTTTGATGAGGAGTCGAAACTGAGGAATGGCCACATATCGAGAGTAGAGCAATCCCTCATGTTGTGAGGCGTGCAATTAGCGTGTTGAGTACTTTCAGGAAAAATGTAAGAACAAATTATTTCTTATTCTTAATATTAGTAATCATATTGTTGATCACGGTGTAGATCTAAAATAAATAATGAAATTAGTAAAAGTTGTTAATTTGTGACAACCCTAACTTCCATACGCTGTCTAGACGTTGTCGGCATTTACCACGAGATCAAAGGCGTCGTCCTACTGTATGTTTTTATTATACTGTGGTAATAATTTATCTACACAAGTAATACCTATGTACTTTATTACTTATCGTAGTTGAAATTTACTTCACTATCCAAGTATCTACATACTTACATACCTATGTATTATGTCTTGTAATTAAAATATAAAATTGTAATAAAAAATAAGTAAGTTATAATAACACTAAACACTGAAATTAAAACTTTGTTTTCTAACAAGATTTTTAACTGAGTAGAATACGAACACATTTCCGTTAGAAATCATATTTCGGGTTTATTTGCTGTGGCCTTGCTAGTTGCATGCGTTGAGCATCGCAGAAATCACATAGGTACGAAAATATGGTCAGTCGATCATAGTTAGAATAGGTATTTCACCTAAGTAACTTAATTAACATTTTGCAATGTATTTTTTTACTCTTTATTGTTAGCCCTTAGTAACCACGAAAAGTCCGCCATGGCGCAGGAAGGGGAAAAGATGCAAAGTAATGTCGCCTCTACACGTTGGCCAACACAGTGGCGAATGGAGTGGCGAATATATTGGCCGAGAGTTGGTGACGGCGTCCACACTTTGGAAGGTCGTTCAGTTTATTTCGGTTCGGGCCAATGCGGGCGGACGAATTTATAAGCATCTTGACGCAGTGGCTCAGCAATGAGTGGCTGCGCCGAGCGCCGCGGGTTTGATTCCGCACGGAACAAGTATTTGTATGTCCTACAAATAATTGTTTCGGGTCTGGATGTGTGTTCTTGTGCAATTTATGTTTGTAAACTGCCTGCGCGATACGGGAGAAAATCCTAGTGTGGGGTTAACGTTTTTATAAAAGAATTATAAAATAATAGTGGTTATTAATGGGGCTATAAATAGATATACGATATACAATTAGCTTTATTTATTTTTTACATGCATCATCCGCCGACCATGTTTGAGCCGTTTCTTCGCCGCAGCTCGCTTCCTCTTGTTGTTCCAGAGCTGTGTCCCACGCCGCTGCCACTCGCCGATTACGCGCGCGCGCCGGCCTGCACCACTTTTATAGCCCCGTCCAGCAACGCAGCTACGAGGAGCTATCCACGATTCCCACGCCGGCAAATGGAGCGTACATAATATTTTTGATTAATCTTTATTGGTCAGAATGTATGAATTGTAATTGGCTAGGTAAATAAAAATTGTTACTATTGGTAAACTAACGACGTAGCCGGACATATAAATATAGGCAGAGTTGACCAAAAAAACTACACCATTCGTCTGCACATCAAAAATAGTTTCATTTCTCCGCCACTAAACCACTCGGAGTCTGTTAATAGTGGACCTCATATAACCACTATTACACTGACCAAGAGCAACCACGGAAAACCTTTATGCAAAGTAAGTTGAAAATGACGATGGGGGGTACAAAAAGAAAATAGATGAATATCTGACATTGATGATCACCACCGATTTCCAGTTTATCTTCGTAGTGGAAGCCAAAGGCTTCAAAAGTTTTGTAGAAGCCGTAAATCCTAACTATGTACTGCTTTCAAGACAAAAAAAATTGATATGAATTGATGTCCGCTTTATACGCAAAGGTGAAGACGCAGCTTGAGAGTTTCTTAAAAAATGCAAATTTGATCTATGGTCAAATCAGAACATGGACTCATTTATAACGGCGGCGGTACATTTTTTCGTGAATATAATCTGAAAAGTTACATTTTGACAACACCGGAAGTTCCTAATTCGCATACTTCTGACAATTTGGCAGAAATCATGAAGAACATCGTAATGGAATGGAAACTTCACAACAAAGTTGCTGCTGTTGTGACTGATAATGCTTACAATATGAAAAAAAAATGTGTGATTTGCTTGAGATACGGCACATGCCGTGCTTTGCCTCAATACTCTCTAATACTCATACTCTTAATTTAACCATCGAAGAATCGTTACAGCTCGCACAGGTGGAAGAAGTTATCAAGAAATGCAAAGCAATTGTGATTTTTTTTTAAGAAATCGTCTGTTGGATGGTGCACTCTAAAATAAGAACAGATAGAAAGAAACCCTAATGCTCAGCCAACCAAACTAACCCAAGATATTACGACACGTTGAAACAGTAAATTTCATATGATGACCAGAATACTAAAATTGTCGGATGATCTGGCACTCGTATGCCGAAAAGTAAATACGTCGCCAGAATTCCTCAATTCTTTTGAAGAAAAATTGTCAAAGACGTGGTAAATTTTTTATGTATATACGAAGACGCAACTAAATTGGTGAGTGGTGACCAATACCCAACAAGTTCTTTAGTGATTCCCGTAATTTGCGGATTATTTAAAAACCTCAACACCATCGAAATATCACTGGAAACAAATGTAGTCAAGATGTTCTGCTCAGCAGTATGGCGTAACATGAGCAGCAGATTGTTGGCCTACGAAACAAGAACTGTGTCACAAATTTCTACGTATTTGCATCCAACCTTAACGACCGGCTTTCGTCAACCTGAAAATATGTTATATGCTAAGGACCCGGGGGAGTTGGGATTGGGGAGTCCATTCTTTGATTCAATACCTACGACTGAGCAGGTGGCAACAAAGAAGCCGGGAATTTTGGACTTCTTAAAACAAAGGACTGAGAGTGGTGTTCCAAATGCGACTGCTTCTGCAGTAAACGAGAAGACAAACATACACAAGTCGCTGGCACTTACTGGAAAACAAATAAACATTTGGCGCCGCTTAATAACATGGCTTTAAAATATCTGTCAGTGCCAGTAACTTCTGTACTTTGGGAATGAATGTTTTCAACTTCTTGCTATTTCTTATCGTCGCGAAGGAACAGATTGCTAGGTGATGCAATAGATCAACTTTGATTTATCCACCAAAATTATGATTTAGTTATTTAACTAAAAATAAATATGTTATTTTTAATTGAATAATGTTTAATAAGTATTAAAAAAAATCAATTTTTTCGTCGTCATATGGACCCTAAAAACCTAAGAAAACCGGTTTTTTTAAATTACTAATCGGTTTATACCGGTGCTGAAAATTGTAATCGGTTGACATCGCTAGTAGCAAACTAAATGCGCGGCCAACGTGTGGACGCGGCGACCAAACTCTGCCAACAATCCTTTGATATTTTGTAAAAAACCGACACCACACGGATCTCGCGCCAACTACATTCGCCACTGTGTTGGCCAACGTGTAGAGGCGCCGTAACATTGACACTCGCGCGCAGCGATAAAATTTTATTTAGCTTGCGTTCGCGATTTATCTGATTAATAATGTAGGCTATTTAACGTCGGCAAGCAGTCGACATCAAAGGAGTGCAACTTTTGTACGTAGTACTATTATTTATTCTGTGCTGTTACTGTGATATCTATATGACTAATTATTTACTGAGAGAATTTATTGCTATTTTAAACTGCTAGGATTAAAGTTAAATTAAAGATTGTACAAAAAACTAAAGTAAATTTATTAAACTATTTACACAATGCGGCAGTCTTACAAACTATCACTAATCTAATGCCTAATGGGACCTAATAGGGAGCCTTAGAGGTCTTCTTGCTTGTTGTTCTTCTCTTAAGCACTGTCGCGAATGTCGTACGTCGGCCGGTAACCCTTCTTTCATTCCCGCCGACGGGGTCACGTTGGCGCTGACTAGAATGTTAGGTTTAGCATGGTCGTATTTGATGCCTGTGTCGTAACAGGTTTTGGAGAGTCTGGTGAATTGACCCTGGTCTCTGAGGAAGGAATCACCCTTCTTGGGGGTTATTGTCTTCCATAAATTCCTTAATATTATAATAACCATTTTTATATAAACTTAGTTCAACAAAGTTTTAGAACTTCGATTCAAAGCTACCACATAGTTCACCAGACTTACATATTTTGTTCCATCCCATTGGACGTGCCTCCTTATAGCCATCTCATCCATGCTTACTGCACAATACAGTTCGTTTTTTTTGTTCTTTGCCACTAATTTAATGCATTCTAATGATTCTGTTGTAAACCCTGGGTTTGCATCTACACTTTTGTACCATGTGGTAAGTGTGGATGGAAGAGGCAGACAAGTATTAAATTGTTGTCGTACATACGTATAAGCCCGAGGACTTATAAATTGCAAGCAAATAGTAAATTTACGAAATCCTTTTCAATTTGACGACAAAGTTTAAAAGAAAGGAAGTGTTTTAGTATTATGTAAGCAAGCTCGGGGCTTTAAATTTTTTCTTACCTTTGCTGACAAATGGAGCGGGGGGGGGGGAACATATTTTAAAAATCTTACGTAAAATAAAGAAATATAAATCAATAAAAATATTAATACAACAATATTTATAAATAAAATTAATAATAGGTACTATTTTTATTATTTCTAGTTAGTTTACTGAATGAATATCTTTTCATATTTTTTACCAAAAATAAATCGATGACTCTTCCGATACTCCATGTCCATTTTTTCTTTTTTATTATTTACTAAAATTATAAATAAGATTTAAAGTTTTTTCAACTCTTAAATTTAATAACCAGTATTTTAGAGACGGAAAAAATTTATAAAACCTTATATTAAAGTAAAACAATTGTGAAGTAAATAAATTATTAATGTTATACATACTGTATTTTTACTCTTTCTTGACAGCCTTAAGTAACCTCGGAAAAACAGCCATGATGTGAAAATGAGAAAAGGTGCAAAGTAATACTTAATAATTAAAGCTATTAAACGTCGGCAAGCTGTCAACTCAACATGAAAAGAGTGAAACTTCTCTACGTAGTACTATTATTTATTCTGTGCCCAGGGTAACATACGCGGTTTTACCTATTTGATAAATTGTAGCGGAAAAACGTCGTTCCTACTACAATTTTTACGTGGATGGAAATGGTGCTAAATGCCCATAAAAAGGTTCAGATATATCATTCCTTAAAATTACCGAAGTATTTTAGAAAGGAGTTATGAAAGGTGAATTTATTTCATTATTTTGTTAGGTAGGTACTTATAGCAAAAAAGAATTAAGTAATAATTTATCTACACAAGTAATACGTACTTTATTACAAAACTTAGTTGAAATTTACTTCACTATCCAAGTATCTACATACTTACATACTTCGGTATGTCTTTTGTAATTAAAATATTTTAAGTTATAATAACACAAAACACTGAAATTAAATCTTTGTTTTCTAACAAGATTATTAACTGAGTAGAATACGATCACATTTCTGTTAGCAATCGTATCTGAGGTTTATTTGCGGCGGAATGGTCTCATATTGATGACTTGCAATCATCGCAACAAATGTACACTTTCATCAAAGACACTTTTAGTAATGCATATTCTAGGGCAACGAGAACTATTAACAAAAACTCAGAATCGTATCGACAGGCGCCATGGATTAATAAAAAAATTATTAATTTGAGTGATAAACGTGATGAGCTATTTAATAAATGGAAGAAAGACCAAAATAACATACTATTAAGATTAGAATACAATAAAATGAGAAATAAGGCAAACAAGGTAACTGATTATAACAGAAATTTTTATTATAAAAATAAAATAATTAAAAATTTTGCTAACTCAAGAAAATTATGGCAAATTTTGAACGATATCGCTGGTAGGATTGTAAAATCAATAGATGAGGTTATATTAAATGCCTTTAAATCAGTAAATCTTTTACCAATACGTATTGCAGAAAATTTTGCAAATAATTTTGACACTGCCGTGAAAGATATTTTGCCAAACTGCAACATAAATATATTAAAATATGATCAAAACAATCTACCAGTCAATGTAAATAATTGTAGCATGTACTTTAAGAAGGCAACACCAGATAGTGTAGCTAAATTAATCAATAAGCTAAGTACTGATAAAGCTCCAGGATTTGATTGTATCAGAATGAGAGATATCAAGGGTATTGTCAATATTATTTCAAAACCCTTAGCTAAATTTATAAATACCTGCATAAAAACAGAAATGTACCCCGATGAACTTAAGGTGGGCTGTGTTAGACCAGTCCATAAAAAAGGTAGGTTTGATGACATAAATAACTATAGACCAATTACTTTAACATCATCAATCGATAAAATAGTGGAAAAATATATCTGTAATCAAATACATGAGTTCTATCAAAAAAGTAATATTTTAAGCTCTAGCCAATTCGGTTTCAGGCCTGGTAAGAACACTGAAATGCTATTATCGGAATTCACAGATCAAGTTAATTCATGGATGAACCGGAAATTACATGTTCTAGCCCTATTTATTGATTTTTCTCGTGCCTTTGATACTTTAGATCATAATAAGTTGATTAGGAAGTTAGATAATACAGGTATTCGTGGACCACTTTTAAATTGGTGTAAAAACTATTTGACTAATAGAAGCTACCGTGTTAGGATTTGTGATAGCTACAGCACAGCAGTCAAAGTAACTGGAGGCACAGCTCAAGGTTCCGTACTTGGACCTTTGCACTTTATAGCCTATGTCAATGACATGAATAAGATCTTTAAACATTGTACTTACTATCAATACGCCGATGATACGTG
Organism: Parnassius smintheus behrii; assembly: GCA_036936625.1. NCBI lineage: Eukaryota > Metazoa > Arthropoda > Insecta > Lepidoptera > Papilionidae > Parnassius > Parnassius smintheus. Next base: position 1,545,888 of record JAUPFT010000025.1, read on the forward strand.
TATGCTTGTGGCTGCTAAGGATGTAAATGATGCCCTGTCTCTGTTACAGGATGATTTTGATATATTAAATAAATGGTGCCACGATAGCGGTTTGATATTAAATTCTCAAAAGACCAAATTAGTCCATATACACTCACCAAACTTAAAGTCTCATAGCATATTGAAACATAAAATCATCGCACATGATCATAATTGCCTCCACCAACCTCAACTTAATTGTAAGTGTTCCACGATTGAATTAGTAACTTCGCATAAATATTTAGGCTTAATAATAGATCATAAGTTCAATTGGCACGTACATATAAATCATGTATGTGATAAGCTTAGAGCATTTTTGGCAAACATGTTTATAATTAGGAAGCGATTAAACTTTCGAGTCAAAATGATACTATATAACGCTCTTGCTGATTCAGTCATAACTTATGGGCTAAGCAGCTACGGACGAACAGACAAATCACACCTACAGTACATTAATAAACTACAACTTAGGATTTTAAATGCGATTGTACCTATAAAAATTAAACTTGAGGCAAAAACAAATGAAAATTTTATATTTAAATTCTGTAAGGTACTCAATATCCATGATAAAGTCCAATATCAATTGTTAAAGGAACAATTCTTTAATTTAGGTATACAGCATACAGTTTCAAACAAAATTCAGACCCGCAAAGTAACACAAAAAAAATTAATTACAATACCAGCCAAAAATAAATATGGTGAGCGCATCAGCGCATACATAATACCTCGCCTAATAAATGGTCTGGATAACATATTTAGAAATGAACTTACCAAAGATAACATAAAATATAAATTAAAATGTTTTTACCTTAACAAATATTAGCTGTTATCCCCATTTTTGTAATAAATTGTATTATATATATAAATGTAGACGGAACGGCACACAACACAAACCTGCGTGGTTTTTCGCTGTGCCACATAGCAAATTTTTAGAATTTTTTATTTGATAATAAATAAAAAAAAAAATTTGCTGTGGCCTTGCTAGTTGCATGTGTTGAGCATCGCAGAAATCACATAGGTGCGAAAATATGATCAGTCGATCATAGTTAGAATAGGTACTTCAACTAAGTAACTTAGTTAACATTTTGCAATGTATTTTTAACTCTTTTTTGATAGTCCTTAATATCCACGAAGTCTGCCATGGCGTAGGAAGGGGAAAAGATGCAAAGTAATATGGACGCTCGTGCGCAGCGCTAAAATTTTATTTAACTTGCGTGCGTGATTTATCTGATTAATAATAACTATGTAGGCTATTAAACGTCTGCAAGCAGTCGACATCAAAGGAGTGCAACAAAATTATTTATTCTGTGCTGTTACTGTGATATATATAAGACTAATTATTTACTGAGAGAATTTATTGCTATTTTAAACTGCAAGGGGTTGAGTTAAATTAAAGATTGTACAAAAAACAAAAGTAAATTTATAAAACTATTTACACAATGCGGCAGTCTTACAAGCTATCACTAATCTGACGTCCAATGTGACCTAATAGGGAGCATGAAGTGTCTTCTTGCTTGTTGTTCTTGAGTTTGTGTAAGCACTCGCGGTCGCGGGGGCCTCGCTCTGATGCAGGGCGGTTGCTCACTCGCCGTCCGTAACATATTGCTATTTATTATTGCTAAGTACTGTATTAATTAAAAGGTAGTACGATGAACTAACATTAATTTATTTACTATTTATTAAATATTATATGCGGCAGTTTTTAATTATAACCTATTCTCTATTTTATTGCCTAATCTAATGCGTAATAGGGAGCTTGAGGGATCTTTTTTTCCTCTGGAGCGCTAGTCTGCCGCGAATGCCGACGCCGGTTTTTTTTTTGCGCCCAGAAGCTATGTAAAGGGCTACCCTCCGGGAAGCGGGGGAGGGAGGTGGTGAATGCTCTTAGCATACCACGCAGCCGGCTGCGTGGTTATGTGGGACTCACTATGAAAACCTAAGTGCCTACCCACTAAACACCACCTTCGACAGAAGACTCGGCCTGAGCCGCCAAGAGGCAGTCCAGGTCGGCCGAAAGCTTGCTGGGGGGTGGGGGGCGAGAAAGAGTTTCTCGGTCTGCGAACTCGATAGCGAGAGGGAGTGGGGCTGCATAGGAAGCTGCCTCACGAATAAGATGATTTGAGTGAGACTCTGAGACTTTGAAGAAGTTCTAAGAGAGTGATTTTAGAAATTGTTGGATTGTGGGGAACTCTAATTCTCGGTGAAAGTCAGCGTTTCAGATGAACCAGAGCGCGTTCGTAGTTCTACGACAAAATTAGTTTAGAACTACTTGAAGTTCGTTTAGAATGTTAGGTTTAGCACGGTCACATTTGAAGCCTGTGTCGTAACAGGGTTTGGAGAGTCTGGTGAATTGACCCTGGTCTCTGAGGAAGAAATCACCCTTCTTGGGGGTTGTCGTCTTCTATAAATTCCTTAATATTATCATAACCATTTTTATACAAACTTAGTTCAACAAAGTTTTAGAACTTTGATTGATAGTTCAAGCGAGGAATTTATTTACTTTAAACTGAGTGGATTCTACATACCATTATGTAGGTCGCCCAGATAATTATAGCTAAAAGTAAAATTGCAGACATTATAAGTTCCACTTTCGGGCAAAGGTCTCGACTGAACTGCCCCAATAAGTGTGTGCGTACTTAAAAAATATTTGAAAAAACAAATGTTTTTAAAAAAAAAATAAAGTTTCTAATTCCTCACGATGTTTTCCTTCATCGCTGTGTGTTCAGCGTTTGGTAAATCAGCAGCTATAATTGCAATAAACGATTTTATTAAAGCCAGGGGGATCGAACCCGAATTGCTCGGGTACTATGAAATTGACAGCAAGTGTTTAGCAACTACAGCTCTCTTCCATATCAGACATGAGCAATGGAGCTATAGCTTCTCAATATACAGTTACATTTAGTTACGTTACTAAAAATATCAACAAGTGTAAAAATAAAATTTTTGCATTCATATAAATTTGATATAAACAAAACGAGAACAAAATCAACGTCAATTAAATACGCATTATTAACAAAGTCAGATCTTGATCAAACTTATATGAGATCACAAGAGAAGCACCAGCTTTCAAATAAAAAAAGAATTATAAAAATCGTTAGAATAATATTCTGAGGTAACACACATAAAAAAAGATACGGTCGAATTGACTACAACATCAAATTTTGTATATTTTCTGGGAATTTGTGTTAAAAGCGTATACATCGGCCTAAGAATGAATTACTGACTCGGTGGAGTCGAGTATTACTGTCCTTTAAACAAAACAAGCTTCGTATGAAGGTTCCTAATTTTTTGCTTGGGTTCAAATGCTTTTGTGGCGTGATGTATACGCAGTTCAAAATAGTGCATGGAAATTGCCTTAATAAGTAAAACTTTGTGGTTTCCAATAAAAGGTTGACTTTCAAAATGATTTGTCGTAAATACATCCTGGCATCGTTTGAAAGTAGTTAAAATAAGTTTCGGTAATAGATTTTTTTCTGCAAAGAATGATACTTCTTTATGTGAATGTATCCTAAATATTCTTTCTGCCAACGTACATACTTTAATAACATCGCGTGAAGGATAAATAAGGCCACCTTTATTTTTTTTAAATATAAGACCTAAATATTTGTCGCTAATAAGAGCTAGCAGACAATCTTCACATTTTATAGTTTTTCTTAATTTCCTAACTACAAACCCACCGATTTATGAAATAATTTCTTCAGTATAGGTGGTCAGTTTTGAAGGGTTAAAAATATAATCGTGGTCATCATCGACCAAGAAATTATTATTAGGGGGAAAATCCTTAATCGAGTCTTCGAGATCTTGAGTGCAGTACATATTAATTTTATTTTCGTATCGCACTTCTGTGTGAGTTAAAATTTTTATATCCTCTAGAGGTATACAGTTTCCTGACTCAATACCTTTTATTTCCCCGTGTATCACTAGTCTTTTGTAGGCGCTTTGAAATTGAAAGGCTGTTGGATTGTTGTTATAGCCTCCCTTTGATCGTATCGAGCTGAAGAAGCACTCCAGGTGATCTTGGCTAAGTTTGTATATAGGCAAAAAATTAAGTTTACCCGTTACTATGATATCAGCATACCATTTTTTAAGACTTTTTATACATATTAAGAAACCAATGAATCCAACTTTCCTATTTGTTTGCAATATTGGTTTTCCCTCTAATTGCAACCCTCTGATATAGATATCCATTATATTGACAAATTCTAGAATGCTATCGCCATTTTGACGTGACAACGTCTTATAAATTGGTTTGCCGGGTGACACTTCAAGAAACTGCGTTACGCTCCACTCACGTTATGCGCTCACAATGAGAGCGAGTGAGAGGCACGCGTCCCTTCCACTCGGGCATGGTTAGCCCGCCTAAGAGCGAGAGAGACAGACATAAAAAGTGTTATTTCATCCTTCTTCCTACTATACGAATGAATATTCACATTAAAATTATTTTACCACTCAAAGTCGTTGTCACGTAAAACTTTCGCCCGTATACCGACTTTACAGGCAACCAATTTTTTTACTATTAATAGGTTTTTTAAAACCATACATATTCAGATTCGACTATTTAAAATATCAAATAAGTTGTTAATTTTCCTTATAAAGTCAACAGTAGCCTCGGAACCCGAAAATTCTTGTAAATTTAATTGTTTGTCACAAAATTCTATCGCATCTGCCACGGAATTACTGAATGTTTGTGCCGCCAACTTAACTTTCATTATTTGTTTTGAAAAATTAATATGCTGATTTTTAAGACGGTTAGCTAGATGGAGACCCTCCCTTTCTTGCAGATTATGAAGCAATTCTATAAAATGCCATGAAATGATTCCACCATGCAGATTTGTTAATTCATTTTTCTGACCTAGTGTATTTCTGACAAGTATCAGCATATGAGCTGGATCCGGAAATATAACTATGTGCTCTTTATCACAAAGAAAATACGAAGTAATATCTTTCAATTCATCGAAATTGCAACCTAAGTTTTTAGCCATCGAAAAGTTGGTTGGAGAGCCATCAAAAGTTAGGGAGACTATATTAACACCACAATCTACTAACAAACCCATACATTGTTTAATTAATGTTGCCTTTTGTTCGCCTGTACAACCATCAATAAAAAAATAACCGATAGGCATTTTCCATGCACTATTTATAAATGTCACCATAAACACCAATGCCTCCCTAGCTTCAGCTACATTGTGACCATCCAAGGCTACCCCATAGTTCACCAGACCTACACATTTTGTTCCATCCCATTGGACGTGCCTCCTTATAGCCATCTCATCCATGCTTACTGCACAATACAGTTCGGTTTTTTTGTTCTTTGCCACTAATTTAATGCATTCTAATGATTCTGTTGTAAACCCTGGGTTTGCATCTACACTTTTGTACCATGTGGTAAGTGTGGATGGATGAGGCAGACAAGTATTAAATTGTTGTCGTACGTACCTGTAAGCCCGAGGACTTATAAATTGCAAGCAAAGGGCGAATTTGCGTAAAGATGGTGAATATTTTCTACCACTGAAGGCGGGGTTCAACATTGTTTTCAAGAAGTCTCTATTAGTAGGGTCAACAGATTCCAATAAATTCCACTTATCAAAGACTTTTTTTAAGTTCTGAAACAATATTTTCTAGTTTAGCTACTTTTTTTGATAAACGCCTACTTTTTTCTCGAAGAGTCTTTAATTTTTTAAGTCGTTCGGACGATAGTTTTTCTGAGTGTTTCCATTTCTTTCGCAACGTTCGAGGAGTGTACTCTGGAGTCTTGTCCTAAAACCCAAAAAACGTTTTATAATCATAACTTTGTTACTACAGACACATTTTCTGATTCTAATACTTACTATTGATGTTTGATTGGAAATTGGAGGGTTTACTATTCCAACTGGCTTTTGACCACTAGTCGACGGCAGTAGGTCAACAGCAGGAGCAATCTGAAATCATTTAATTTGTATGTCAAATCTGCAACAGTTTTAGTTTCATAACATCCCTTGATCAAGCTTTCGATAATGAAATTTTTTATAGGATGGGGTGACAAACGAACACACAGTCCACCTGATGGTAAGTGGTTGCTGCGGCCCATAAACATCTACATCTATCCTCGATTACAAATCAAAATGGAGATGCGTTGTCACCCGTGAGGACTAAGATGTAATGCCTCTCGTTTCCAGTAAAAGGGGTCTCCGATTCTCTACACTCACCATACGAAATACAGCAGCATTAAGCTACTATTTCACGCTGGTATTCTGTGAGAGCGTGGTCCTTCCCCGGTCGAGCCGACCCATTCGTACTGCAACTATAATACTAATATAACTGCAGCATGGCTCTACCAACTAAGATTAATAATAATAATTTGGCGTAGGGAAGTGACGACCCCATCGCCCGCTGACGTAACGATTATGTGACAAAACCACTACGTCAGCGCAGTCAGTCAGCACCTTGCCAAGAGGTGTTAGTGCCGTGCCTCGGCAAAAATTAAAGGCGCAAAGGCCCGCTTGTGCACATGGCCCCACCATAAAACGGCGCCGGGTCTGGGCGTCTCCCGTTAAATGACGCCCACTTTTATGGATGATGGAATATGCAAAAACGCGCAAAGGGCCGCTGCCTGGAGGTCGCCAGGGCGCGTCTGGTGCTGGCGCTGGACGCGACAGCATGCGAACCGCCAGCCGAGCGAGAGGTGCTGCACGACCACCCATCAGCCCCTCGCATCCATCATCCCCACCAGCTGGCTTGGTGTCGGCTGGGTCTTCGCAGGCCCAGCAATCGGCACCCGCCACTGGTGGAGTACGCCGCATGCGATGGACAATCGAAATGAATACTAACGCATTGCGGGCGTATTTTAGGGCGGAAGGGGGAGAAGTTGGAGGTTTGGCGTATCGGGCTAGGATGCATCGTCTTTTTGCTGAGCTGGAGCCATCTTTAACCGTCTCAGAGCAAAACCGTCTCAGAGCAAAACCTGGCAGACCGGGTTCGGTATATCTTGCGCTCAAATATATTTGATGTCGCCGAACTCGAACGACTACGACGTGAGGCTGTTCCCTCATCGGATGAAAATGCTACGGCTGAAGATGCGGCGCCACAAATTGCAGAGCAACCCGCAAATGTGAATGCCGCCGTGAATACCCCAGTTGTGGTTGATTCAAACGATGATGGAACAGTCGCCCAGGAACTGGAATTAGAGCATATGAGGAGTACATTGGAAGAGGCGATTGTGGAAACGCGCAGTACGCCTCTCGAAAATCGACCGCGACTTCCCCGCATAGCCCTAAGTAGGCGAAATCGGGCTGTCGTGAGGGCTCTGAACCCAATGCTGGTGACCTATTTGGAAGCCAGCCGGGACCTTTGCGAGACTGACTCAATTCTTTTTGGGGCCGCACTGGCAGTGTGCCGTATTATAGGCGCCAAACTTTCCACGGCTGGACGCGCTACTGGACAAAGTAGCGCTATCCCAGCCTGGAGAATAAGAATTGAAGAACGTATCGCAAAGGCTAGGGCCCTCATCGGCAGACTGATATGCTTCAGGTCAGGCAACAACAGGCCAAGGATTGTGCGCACCGTCAGGATGGCATTTGCTGGGACAAATGTTAGTTTGTCCCAGCCGGATATAATGCAAAAACTGACGGAGCGCATAGACGACCTGAAGCAGAGAATCGCTGCTTGGGGAAAGCGCGGCGATATACCGAGAGGTCGACACGGTTTAACCAGAATCGTCTCTTCCAGAGTGATCAGAAAAGGCTCTATAAATAGTTGGAGCGACCAATGGTAAGTGGAACGGGCCCAGCACCGAATCAGGCCGACACTGTAGCATTCTGGCGCGGCCTGTGGTCAGAGCCCATAAACCACAGCGAGGGCCCTTGGACGGAAGTTGTGACGAGTCAGTGTGCGAGTATAACGCCCATGGACCCCGTCATTATAACGCCGGATGACGTAGCTGAGGCGGTCCGTAGGGCCCCGAACTGGAAAAGTCCGGGACTCGACGGGCTGCATCACTACTGGCTGAAGGGGTTTGTGGTGTGTCACACTGTGCTCGCCCGACAGTTCCAAGAGGCTCTCAACCAGAAGTCGCTCCCGAGCCTCTTCACTACTGGGATCACTCATTTGGTTCCTAAAGACCAGGTTACCACAGACCCGAGCAAATACCGCCCCATCACGTGTCTGCCGAACATATGCAAGACACTAACATCCATTTTGAGCGCGAGAATCACTCGTCACCTGGAATCAAATCAGGTGATGTCGCGCGCTCAAAATGGATGTTGGGGCGGCGGTCGTGGAACCAAGGAACCACTCCTCATTGACGCGGTCATTGGCAAAGTGGTGAAACGCAACCGTCGGAACTTCTCCGCCGCCTGGATAGACTACAGAAAGGCATTTGACTCGGTGCCCCATACATGGCTAAAGAGGATCCTCGAGCTGTACAAGATTGACTGTACAGTTCGAGACTTCCTCGAGCGGTGTATGGGGACAGTGGAGTACGATCCTCTGTCATCTAGGCGAGCGGATGACGGCTGCGGAAAGCCGCATAAGGATAAGAAGGGGTATATTCCAGGGCGACTGCCTGAGTCCAATCTGGTTCTGCCTCTCTTTGAACCCTCTCAGTACTTTACTGGAGGGTTCCGGGAGGGGATTTCAGCTTCGGAAAGGAGGTACAAAAGTGACCCACCTCTTCTATATGGATGACTTCAAATTATTCGCCTCCAGTCGCTCCCATCTTATGGAATTGCTAAACATCACTTGTGAATTTAGCAATTCTATTGGAATGGAGCTGGGGACGGATAAGTGTGCGGTCCTCCATGTTGAGAGGGGTAGGGTTGCTAACTCTGAGGGCATAGACTTATCTATGCCCGTCAACTTAAGGACCCTTTCCGTGGCTGAAACATACCGATACCTGGGTATGTCACAGAACATCGGTATCGATGAGGCTGGTATGAAACAGTCAGTTTGCGACACGTTTTATGCACGCTTGACCAAAGTGCTTAACAGCCTTTTGTCCAGTGTGAATAAGGCACACGCATATAACGGCTGGGTCATGCCTGTCCTCATGTATACCTTTGGCATACTCAGGTGGACTCAGACCGAACTTAACGCCTTGGATAGAAAAGTCCGCACTACCATGACGTCCCATAGGATGCATCATCCGAGATCGTCGGTAATGAGGCTGTACTTGCCGCGAAAGCATGGTGGGCGTGGCTTCCTGAGCGCGCTCACCATGCATAATCGCGAAGTGTGCAGCCTCCGTAATTACTTCCTGGTGAGATCGGATGATCCATTCTATAATGACGTCATTTCTAGTGATAAAGGACTTACCCCTCTATCCTTAACCAACGAGCAATGGCAGGACCCGGCAGTACTAAGCATTTCCGACCGAGAGACCGTATGGAAGGAGAAGGAGCTCCACGGGAGGTACTACAGGGTTCTACATGAGCCCTTCGTAGATACAGTCGCCTCCCTCAACTGGCTACGTTTCGGTGACCTCTTCGGGGAAACCGAGGGTTTTGTCTGTGCAATACAGGATCAGGTTATTAAGACCAACAACTATCGGAGATACAAAGGATGGCACCGTCGACGTCTGTCGAGCTTGTCGCCATCCCGGTGAGTCACTCAGGCATGTCATCTCCGGTTGTTCGGCGCTTTCTTACTCTGAGTACTTGCACAGGCACAACCTAGTAGCCAGAATTCTACTCCAGGAGCTCGCTCTGAAATACGGTCTCGTGGATCGGAAATTACCATATTACAAGTACTTACCGGAAGCCGTGCTCGAAAATGACCGCGCCAGGCTCTACTGGGACCGGGCCATCATCACAGACAGGACTATACTTGCGAAGAAGCCTGATATTGTGCTGAATGACCGGGCACAGTCAAGGATATTTTTGGTCGACATTACCATTCCGTATGACGAGAACCTCGTGAAAGCCGAAACAGATAAACGAACAAAATATCTGGACCTGGCTCACGAGGTGACCGATATGTGGGGTGGTCTGCCGGCCGAAATTATTCCTGTTGTCATCTCTGCGAATGGGCTAATCCCAGTCAGCCTCTCGGGTCATCTGAGGCGACTGGGACTCCGTGACGGACCGCTCCGGGCTCAAATGCAAAAGGCGGTGCTCCTCGATACCGCCCGCATCGTCCGCCGGTTTCTTTCCCTTTCCTCCTAACCCTCGGCCGTTTGGTCTCCCCTGCCGAGGGCTTCCATCTGGTTGGACTTTTATTTCTTTATGTATTTTTGTATTTATTTTATGTTATTGATACGCGCTAAAATCGGCGCACTAGCGCCATCTAGTCTCGAACCGAAGAACTAAACTTCTTGAAGTTTAAAACGAACTCTCGGTACCTTGCGCGTGTTTACTTGAACATTCTGGATATTTTGCTAATTTATATAAGTAGGCGCTGCAAGATGCGATCGGGGGCAGAGTTGAACTCGGCGACACAAGCGAAGCTTCGGAGCGGAATTAAGTGAATTAGTGTGTTTAATTATTAGTGTTTTAAGTTTTAATCTGTGTAAAGTAAATTAAAGTGTTAATTTAGGTAATTTTGTCGGCAATTTTTATTGTCACGAACCCTAAGCTCGTAACAATATTTATGTATATTTATCGTTTCATTTTAATTTATAATTATATATTTATATAACCCAACCAGATGAGAAAACTATATAGATACCCCATAATAATAATAATATTCCACAACTATCACACAACGCCATCTAGTCCCAAGCTAAGCAGAGCTTGTGTTATGGGTACTAGACAACTGATAAACATACTTATATATTTCTAAATACATAAATATTATAGATAAATTACACCCTAATGTACCAATATTATAATTTGTAAGGTAATTTATTTTAATACTGTAAAATACATTGCCAAATTGAAGAGCTAACTGGACAAAGGTTACTTGACAAATTAAAAAATCCGACTTTTTTTTTGAAAACGAACTTAATTTTTACTGAACTTAAGTTTTATCTGATGATAAATTTAATGATTCTTGAATTTAAACACGCCTATTCTAATTCGTTACATAGTTACAGACGCTAGCAAAGGTGTTAACTGCCAAACAAGTATATATTTCAGATTTATCTGTCTATATGTGGCCACCACATCCAGGTTCTGGCCTGCTCTTTTGTTTTTACCACGCCAAAGTGTGAAGAATGTAGTTTGTTTAATAGCTGCTCGCGGAATATTGACAGTATGATTACTTTATGGCACCGCAGGATACAACCATTTTCTACAGCTAACTCTGACCGACAAAGAAAATATGGCTTTAATAACGGATCCGACACTTTTCGAGGCTACGCTTTATGCATAAACTTTAACACTTTTATTAAAAGATTATCTCGGGATGTTTCTTTTTTTATATCTTCCACAGTTATTCGTTTTATAACTGAGTTATCTATAAATTTAATATACAATGGTTTATAAAGATCTGAGCATTCATTATGAATTTCGTTCTGTATTTGATTTACAGACCGTGGTAAGAAACCAGCCACATTGCTGTCACTTCTAACATACTTTAATGTAAAATTATAGGCAGATAAAAAGATCGCTAAGTAGCCGCCTTGTCAGGTATACCCTTTTTGTTTCGGAAAATGGTTAGTAAGCTCCTATGATCCGTCCTTTGGATAAACGGTACCGTTCGACCATACCAATATTGGTGGAAATTTCAAAGCATACAAGGGCTGTCCGTTCTACTAGAAATAAGAATCCTATTTATAAAGCATAATTAACATTTTATTACTTAATTCTTTACCATTGGTGGAGGGAACTGTGGTGTTTTAAAAATGTGATAACATAACATTGATATATTAAAAGGGGAAGATAGGTCACTAAATCAAAGCGCCCGGTCCTACAAAACTACGGGATTGCCCGTACTTGGCTCATAGTGACACTCAGTCGCGCGCGAAACGTCGTTGATCATACAGCTCTTTAATTTCAGTTCTTTTGGTATTAAATACGCATTAAAATGACTTCTTGTGCAGCTAAACAGTGTGCTAATAATTCAAGAAAGAAAAATAAGATACACGGGATTACTTACCACTCGTAAGTATAGCTAAAAATTCTATTTTGTTGAAAATTATGGTAATATTTATTGTCGACTTCGCCATGTTTGTAAGAGCGAGATAGATAATAAAAACATGCGTGAGAGACACGATACGCACGCGATGCCTACTGGCTAACGCGATTTCGCTCACACAACTACGACGTTTCCTATTTCTGTCCTTGTCTATCGTTAAATGTAATTTTGCGGTTACGATAACAGATGTGTAAGTTTTGGTGCTTGTAGTCGTGCGCCGAGCCCAGATTTAGTGATTGCGATATTAGCGTGTAACATATCTTCCCCTTTTAATATATCAATGTAACATAATAAGATTTTATTACCTCATAAAGCCATTGTAAGTTCTTCTTAACAAAACTTAATATGGTTTATAGGAAACAAAGCTGTGTTATGTTTTTTTAATAAATTCGCATAGAATAACCTATTTTTTAACATAATATATAAAATAATCAATCTTATCTAAGTATTGCTACCAATATTGTATTTGAAAACTATATGCTTTAGTCCTTAGTTCATTTGATTATTTATTATTTTCAAACACTCATTAATTGTTTAAAACTATTTGCTAGTTTACACCTTAAATTTAATTAACTTTAAAACATTGATTAATACAAAATTGGTGTAGGAAGGTGCTTTTTAGAAATATATTCAATACAAAATTTTGTCTATATTTTAAACAACCTAAAACTGATGTGTGTAACAAATGTGATTCTAATACACACACTGAAGAGCATATTGATAACTACAAAAGAGCATTTGAGTTACAAAAACAAGAAAGAGAGATGTGTATTAGTGGAAAAAAAATCACTTTTGACATACAACAAACTCAGCCTCTACCTAAAATTCCCACATCAAAAGCATTTTATTTAAGGCAAATATGGTTTTATAATAAAGATATCTATATCATTAGAGTTGGCCACAGGCCACATAAATAGTGTGTAAGAACATGTGGCATACCTATTTTTAAATAATAATACTATTTCGTATAAATAATGTTATTTTTATTTTTTTACCACATAGAGCCATTGTAAGTTCTTCTTAACTAATTAATATGGTTTGTAGGAAACAAAGGTGTATTATATACATACTTTCATTGTTTTTTTTAAATACATTTGCATAGAATAACCTATTTTTCAATATAATATATAAAATAATCAATCTATCTAAGTATTGATACTAATATTGTATTTTAAAACTATATGCTTCAGTTCCTCAGTTCATTTGATTATTTATTATTTTCAAAGGCTCATTAGTTGTGTAAAACTATTTGCTAGTTTACACCTTTGCCCACTTAACCCTTCAATTCGGTATTGGGTCGAGGAAAAATAATATTATTTTTATTTAATATTGTTTACCTACTTACATGAATGCATAAATTATTATCAATTTCCATAAGTGATTCTTCATGTAAATTGATGGAGGAAGATGTTGGAATACAAGCTTTTGTTTCCTAAAAGTTAATTATCTTTAAAACATTAAATAATACAAAATAGGTGTAGAAAGATGCATTTTACAGAAAATTTAATTTATAGTTCTAGGTATATTAAACTCTGAACAAGATTCAAGTTTTAATATTGATTGTTAAAACTTGAATCGGGTTCAGAGTCTAAAAGAAGCCTGTCTCAGTCATTTATTGCTATTAAAATTCACAAAATAATGTTTGTAACAAACAAGATAATTGTACTAAATAGTATGAATATGTCATTAACTGAATATTTACCAGAATTGGTACAGCATAAGGTAATAGCAGAGTAAGTTTCTTCTTTTTTATTAACATCTTATCCTTAAAATGTCTGCTGCAAATTTTTGATGACGGTTTTGGTGTCCAGTCTGTTCGTCCTGTAGCTACAATCCAATTCCGACGTAAATTATCATGTTCAGGAAAACTGCAACAAACCATTCAATCTTTCAGATATTTAATTAATAGACACTGCAGAATACACATCTGTACACCTTAGGCAAATGATCATAAGTCACATTAAGCTAATTGTTCAGTGCACACGTTTTAAGTCTCAATTTGAACATTACTACACAATTGTAAATAAAAATTTATTTGTTGTTTAAAAGTAGTTTTTGATTACAATAAGATATTAATAAAAATGTAATTAACTAACTAAATAATGAACTTGGGATATGCTACCTCTAAACATTAAAGATAATTTTTTATAAGTTACATGTACCTAATAAAAGAACATTCTAAGTCCTGATTTTCAAGGCACAATGAAAATCATGTTTCATTAATCACAAGTTTTGTTTACTATTCATAAGCATTATCGTCGTCGGGAAAGTCCGATGCAGTGGAGGATTGTGGAATTTTTATAATAGTCATGACAATATGACGGCAATTCAATATGAATGTAAATCTTGGTATCTTTATATTTTTTGGCTGAAATTGAAATTAAGTTTTGGTTCATATTTTGTAAACTTCCTGGAAAATTCAACTCCTTCCTCTTCTGACGCCTTAAGTCTGTCATTTTAAAATTTTGATTATCAAATGAATTTTTATAAAATAAATACCCAGTTTTCTTTTCTAACTTGCAAAGTAACTGACTTTGAAATTTGAAATGGTTCCTTATCAATATTTACTTTTCTATTAATAAAAGGACCATTAGTAAATAATAAATATTAAAATCTTCAAGTTCCATATTGTTGACTGTATATTTGTAAAAACATAGCGGAATAAATTGTTGCCAGTCCCAAGGTGTGTAGGTGTAGGTAAGTTTTTACATCTTCTCTTAATATTGTATAATGTATGTGTGTCTTAAAAATGTATTATATCTGCTTATAATATATATATAACTTTGAACTGAGAAAATTTTTAAGAAGGAAAAACATGCACATGACAACATAAATATTCTTATTTTGCACATAACAGTTATCTGACCTGGTCACTGACTGATATGGTCATTTGTTCAATATCTGATCCTGGTACATTTTTAGATGCCCAGTTTAAGATGTTTGAAGGTTTTTCGTTTCCATCCCTTTGAGCTTTAGTTTCATCCCACATAAATAGGAATGCAGAACTGTCAGAACCATCATAAATATTGTAATTTAATATCCAAATTTTTCTCCTATAGAAATTAACCCCATTTTAGGTCTGTATTTTGATTCAGACATATCCTGCGATTTATGATTGTACCTATTATCAGCTTCAATAATTAAAGGTAAATTTTTTTCTATTTACAGAAGTTGTTTCTCAGTGCCATCCTACATCCCTTTAAGTTTTGCTGAAAACATATCGCAATCGTCACAAGTATAAAGTAATTTGTAAAGATCGTACATTCGTTCAATAACATCTCTTTGATCTCTCACGATTGTATTGACATTTATACTTTGGGAGAGATGAAATGTGGGACATAACAGATTTAATAATTTCAGGATCCGTTTAGTTAGATGGTTTATGTTTCCCCCTTTTGTCACTTTCAACAATACATCCCTCTTATCTCAGTCTTAACCACTTGTTGGGAAATTTAGAAACATTGTCTTATAGATTGCTGTTGTTATACCATTAACAACAAAGAATACACTAAAGTATTTGATCCTAACTTAGATTCATCTCCTGATCTCAGTCTTTGTCTAGTTGTAGGTTTTGACTGGACACATGATACTATGAATTACCTCTTAACATTGTAGTCTTTTTCTGGATCCCAATAAAAAGTAAATATCTCTTTCTTATTCTGCTGGAATATTTTAGTACTGCATTTCATGCGGAAATTCATGTAAGCTTAAGATCATTTCTTATTCGCTTTTTTCCTGTCTGCTCTATTGTACTTCTATTCCGATCTTTTATTTTTTTGGGAGATTATTAAGTATGAATTTGTTGTAAATTATTCTGGCATTTAGAATTTGGTACATCTTGAGATGTGCTTGGAACACCCTCTTCAAGCACAGCCAAAGGCACAATTTACATGATACAATAAATAAATACAAATAATAAAGTGCAACTTACGTTCAAAAACAAACTTCTCATCTTATTTGGACTTAGGATGCTTTTGTTTTTGATAATTGAGCGGAACAAAAGCATAAATCCAGATCAGATTGTATACCTTTGAATTAACCTGGACTTAAAACATGTTAACGAGTTCAAAAGCATGTAGTTTTTTTTAGTTGGACTTAAAAATACTTTACCACCAAGTAGATCGTTATTTTTTTTTGTTTCAATGACATTAAAAAGTGAATGTCGAAAAAAATGGACTTAGGAAAATACACCTTCGGTACGCAGACATTATTATTTCCTATAATAGTGGGTAATAACTTATAGAAAAGTTGGCCACACCGAAGATTTTAGGTTAAAATTTGCAATTGTTATTTTTGTACTTTTTAGCGATAAATTTACGTCTAGAGTACATTATACACAATGTATGTATTTTATTAAATGTTACAGACTGCCTATTAACCGATAGTATGGTATACTTACGAATGAAAAGACAACCCCGCCATTTTCCTTTCACTATCACTTTTACACCCTAATACACTACACCGCACCATGTTTTAAATAAAAATGGTTGGAATACTACGTCTCAATTGTTCACAACAAAATATAATATGAAATACTTATCATAAAACACATAAAACAGTATTTTATACAAAGAATTTATCACGCTACACGTTAGCTGTCAAACTTCATTTAGCAAAGTGGTTTGCTAAATATTAAAAATGGCGACACGCTAAGCGAAACAAAAAATCTCATCGTTCTTTCTCATTTCTTTACACGACATCGGCGTAATATGTTGCTCTTTCTCTTGTGTGACTGCGATAAAAGATATCACTTTGTCTATAGCATTCTCTGTCTACGCTTAAAACTAATAAGAGTACGCCATAGAGGAAAGTAATATATCGTACATAGAAAGCCCACTCATGGAATTTATTGAAAACCGCAAATGTCAATCGATGTGATAAATAGCGCCATCTATTATCGCCATCCATAAACTTAACATCTATAGCTATAGCTGGCTATAGGTACTATATAGGTAATAGTAGCTTTTCCTTCATCCTTACTTATTTACTTGTATTCAAGTTGATAAAGTTTTACTTGATTTTATTTTTCTCTTTAACAAAATCTTAGTAAAACTTTATCAAATTAAAAACAAGCCAATTAGTAAGGACGCATCAATTTCAAAAGGTTATTGGATAAACAAAAAAAAACAACTTTTATTTTACAATATTATTTATTTATTTACCTTGTGTTTATTTTTATAAGCTTGGGCTGCTGCTTTAGTTTCATCCTCACCATGGTATTTGATTTTACCAGACAAAATCCGGTTTATTGAACGGCACCAACTATATATAAGCACATGAATAATTGTGTTTTCGAAATAATTTCGTAATATTTTTTGATGTTTTTCACAACTAAATGGAAAGTCAACAAATATGTCGGTAAACATTTTTATTTTACTTTTTAAGCCCATTTTTGGAACATCTTTTTTTAGTATGTCTGTCACTAAATTTTGAATTTGGACAAAACATTTTCCATTCCTTCAGATGGGTATATTAAAGAATGTTTACCTTTTTTATATTCTTTTGCCCGTATATAATCATTGGATTTGCTTTCAGGTCTGCCATACACATCTTTTTTACATACTTTGCAGCTTTTTGAAACATTTTTTATGCATTTCCCAAGGACCCACCCACACACATAATTGCCCTGACCAGCATCATTTATACTGGTATTTAAATTGATGAAAGGCACTACAATTTCGTTTTCAATGCTTTCAGAAAATTGTGGTGTTTCCTCATAAATGGGACTAGGAATATCAGAAGTTGACGCGATATTTTCTCTTACAAAAAAATCTAGATTCTGCAAGCAGCTATCGTCGTCTTTTTCGCAGTTTGCATGCAGAGAATGGGGCGAGTTAAAATTATTAATTAAAAGGGACTTAAAGGCCCCTTCAAACGCAACCGTGTCTGGTGCAGTATTTCTCGCCCCATAACTTCTGATATTCCCAAAGAAATTCTCTAGTGGGTCCTGGTTGAAATTACGTGTTAGCATAGCATCAAACGAATATGTTTGGGACAGCAATATCCATAATTGTTGCATTCCTTTAATTGTACGTATGAAGTTTTTTATAGATGGTATAGCTTTCATTTCAATCAAACGGATTTTGTTATTTTTGTCCTTAATTTTTTTAATAAATGTTACAGTTTTCAAAACTTTTATGGCATTCTTCCACAAACCATGGTGTGGACTAGATCGTCTAACACATCCTTTATATATTTTGCCATCAGGCACATGAAATGTGTTAGAATTTAAAGAATCAAAAAGATTGTCTATTAATTTTGTAAATTTTACCACATTTTGGCATTCTACCGGAATCTCTCCTCTTGCCACCAGATGTCCGGCAGTCGCAGCTACCGTGTGACTGAAAATTTGGGCTGCTGTTTTCACTTTCATTTTTCTAATTTTATCGACATAAATATGCTCATCTGTGACTTTTAGTAGGCACCTCACCTCTCCATACGACTTATCAGCTTCATAAGTTTGCTTATAGTAATCCCATTTGATGATTTTTTCGCACTTTTCTTCAAAATCATAGTATTTTAAATCTTTCGTGAGTAAATTGTTTCGGACTCCTTTTAGTAAATGTGGAACATCAAATAGAGGGATTACTTTTGTTTTTCCTATTTCAATGATTTCATGTCTAAATTCCTTTTCTTCTCTTAAATATTTTTTTCTTGTATCTTCTACCAAGTCGTTTATTACACTTACATTGACTGTACTTTGATCACAGACAGTACATATGACCTTTAACCCAGTACTATATACATACTTAATAACTTTTTGTAATATTTCTTTTAATTGAGGTTTATTCACTGAGTTGGTGAAATAATACGCAATGGGTTGCTTAAATTTCTTTTTTAACCCCTTCACCATGAAGACCAATACATGGTCAGCAAATTTCTTGCCATCAAATGTGAACCCTCTAAGCTGGTCTTTAGCAGCGTTATAATGGATTTGAGGGGATATTGACATTTCATCGAAAATTAAGCTGCATAAGCGGTCTTCTGTACATAGCTCCTTGACGGTATTTTTAATTTTCATAAATATGCATTTATTAAGGCCCGGCTTCACTTCTATTTTGGTCAAAAGTCTTTTTAATGATTTAGTTGAAGGCAATGTGAAATATTTTGCTAAAAGAGGGTAGCTTCTTGGACTCTTTTTATATAAAGAAAGCGAGAGCACTTTTTCTTCGAGAGAGAATCTGCGACCAGGAGGCCTCTTGCTCGTCTGGGTGTACTGCATTTTTGTGAAAATTTTTGCTGCTACGGTCATTTTGTTCGTCAGTTTTTTAAATAAAATATCTGCAGACATTTTTTCAGCATTGGCTATTCTGGATTGAAAGGTTTTGTTTTTCTTTTGTGATCTGATCAAGTTTGATTGCAAAACTTTAATTTTTCTTCTTGTTGTTTTAAGCTGGTTCAACCAGAATGACGGCCACTCCTGCTGCTGATAATTATCTGTAAAAAATTTGATTTGCATAATTTTTGGATACATGAATATGTGAACCCATTTTTTTAATAGGATAGGGAGACAAACGAGCACACAGTCCACCTGATGGTAAGTGGTTGTTGTGGCCAATAGACATCTACATCTATCCTCAACTACGAATCAAAATGCAGACGCATTGTTAGCTGTGAGGACTAAGATGTAATGTCTCATTACCAGTAAATAGGGTATCCGGTTCTCAACGCTCACCACACGAAACACAGCAGCAGTCAGTTACTATTTTACGCTGGTATTCTGTGAGAGTATGGACCTTCCCCGGTCGAGCTGAGCCATTCATGCTACAACTATAATATAACTGCAACATGACTCTACCATGTAAAGTAAATTTTTTGGCAATGGAAACAATAGACAATATTGTTGCCTTCCGAAGGAGCCTATTTTTATCTCAGAAAGACTAAAAGTTTGAGAGATATGATATTTTTTGTAAACACGTAGATAATAAACATAAACATAAACACTCACGCCTGTCACCCAGAGGGGTAGGCAGAGACTACAGACTTCCATTTGGCACGATCCTGACACACCTCTCTCGCCTTCTTCACAACCATACACCTACGCATGCTGGCTTGTCGGTTAAGGGTACTCCTAATTTGGCCCGTTTTCAATAAATCGCCAATTTGGTCGATAAATTTTCGCCTAGGACGTCCCTTTCCGACTCTGCCATTCACTTCTGCAACATAAATTTTCTTTGTCACTCTTTCCTCATCCATTCTTTCCACATGACCAAACCACCGAAGCATTCCTTTCTTAATCCTGGTCACAACATCATCTTGCAAACCACACTCTTCTCTTATCACACAATTTTTCACCCTGTCATTCAGATTTAGCCCTAACATACTCCTTAACGACCACATTTCTACTGCATTTATTCTACTCTCGTGCTTCTTCTGCCATACCCAACTTTCACTACCATACGTTAAAGTAGGGACCAACACAGCATTGTGAATTGCCATACGTGCCTTTTTTGACACATTTTGACTCTTCACAATAGAGTGCAGGGCCCCATTTACTCTGTTTCCTGCGTTCACTCGTCGTTCTATATCCTTATCATATCTCCCATCCCTGCTAAATACGCAACCCAAATATACAAACTCATCTACTTGCTCGATCAACTCCCCTTCTATTCTTATTTCACATATCGTTTTACTTTCATCTCTTTCAAAAACCATAATTTTCGTCTTACTTGCGTTCACTTTCATACCCCTTTCTTTTAATGATCTGTTCATTAATGTAACCATCATTTGCAACTCAGCCGCCGACGACGCAAGAATAACTTGATCATCGGCGTACAAAAGGCATTTGATGGTTAACTCACCCATTCTTAATCCGCATTCTTCAATTTTCAAATTTTGCAAACAACTGTCCATAAATAGGTTGAACAACCACGGGGAAGCCACACAGCCCTGTCTGACACCTTTATGGATGCCAAACCAGTCCGAGTAGACCCCGTTGATCCTAACACAAGCACTAGAGTCCCTATAAAGAGATTCCAATGCCTGTATCAAGCCAGCGCTCAACCCAAATGAGTTCAGTGTTTGCCATAGCACATTCCTATCCACTCTGTCATAGGCCTTCTCCAAGTCCATGAACGCACAAAAAACCTTTTGGTTTTTGGCCAAAAACTTCTCCGCGATCATGCGCATGGAGAAGACTTGATCTGATCATCGATCGTAGATAATATGTCAAGAAAAAACAATATGGCTGTCACATAGAGGGGAAGAGGATTAGAACTGTGTGTAGTGTATGTGTGTATTAAAAATGTTGTAATATACGTATTAAGTAATAAGACAACAGAAGTCGCATAGACGCGTGACCTAGTCGCTGCTATGATGTGTTGACGAACATCATTCACCATTTTGTGATTAAGTTGCGCGGGGAACGTCGTCCGTGAATTTATGTTATTATAAATTTATAATGGTGAACTGCAGCATAATCAGTTGTAAAAACTCATCAAGGATGTGTAATTCAACTAATAAAGGCATAACCTTTGATCAGTAAGTTGATAGTTTACTAATTTTCATTGTTTTAACTAATTTAGATCTAGACGAATACTTTACTATGATATTTACCCTTGTAAACTCTCACTTATTAGTTTTCGTGTTGTAAAATTAACATTGCTGCTTTTTCTTGCATTGACAAACTCACCAAGCAATGTAATGTGAAACATTAGATATCATTGTGCATTGTGCGTATGTTTATAATACAGTAAGATGTGGCGACATCGGTTTTGGAAGTAATCGAGCGCTAATTCATTTCTATTGTCTAATTATTATTATTTCTGTGCACTGTATGTATTTGTTTATATGTCATTAGCTTTTACAAAATTATGGTCAATTACTATCCATTTGATTTTTAGTCGGGATTGGGTTCGGATGTTTTTTAGGAAAACACCATAGTGCTTTTCTTAAAAGTGCACTCTGTTTCCTAATCCCCTAAATATCTAAAAAAACTTACTATTGTTTTTATGTATCGCCTTCTTCTGCAGTCGGCAATAATTGTGTTCTGAATTGATTCTGGCAGAGTTATCTGTAATAAGAAAGAAAAATTCATGAGAAATATTGATTTTGTTAGTGTGTTATTTTTAGATTTAATTTATTCCAACTTTATGTATATAAATTTACCAACAAAATGAATGTAATAAATATTTGGAATTAATATGTCAGTACCTGTCGTTGTCAGTTTTAATGTAGCAAGGCTGCTTTCTTCATTCACAGGTTCAGGTACAAGTAAAACTTTCTCTGAAGTACCAACTTCATCAGATTTGCCTGAAACATAAGAGATATGTTTTAATTCTAATGCTGAGCACAGATACATAGGAAGATGGTGTCATAAAACACCATGCAGATCGGCTCGAGATTTTATAGTCATGTAGCGCTGCACCAAGCTGTTCAATGTTGTCGTTTTATTTATCATTGAAAATGTAATTTAGACTAGATTCTATTTAGTCTAAATTACATTTTCAATGGCGATGAATTTAACTGTATTGAGCCCAATAACTATAACATTTAGAGTATATTTTATTAGGTTAGGCCCAAAATTAATTATGATACAGTTGCATTTAATTTGTCATAACAAGTAATTATATAATTGATTGACAATAATGACCTTTTGAAGACGCTGATAGCATCTAGACTACTAATCCTTTGTTTTTATTTTGCTTTTCTTTAATTGCTACCTATGATAATTGGAATCAATATGTAAGTACCTGTTAGTGTCGGTTTTAATGCAGCAAGGCTGCTTTCTTCATTCACAGGTTCAGGTACAAGTAAAACTTTCTCTGAAGTAGCAACTTCATCAGACTTGCCTAAAAAATAAGAGAAAAATGTAATTTATTTAAAAAATTGATAAAAACTTATAATGTTAAGGAATTTTTAATTAGAAGTGGGATAAAAACATATAAACATCTAATTTTTCCACCACACAGAATAACCACCATAAATATGTTTTCTTATCATTATAAAATAAATATAATACAAGTTGAAAAATTACTAATAAGCATAAAAATAAAACAATACTAGCAATAGAGCCTACATACTAATTAATATAGGGTTTAATATGGGACAACGCATGGTACTGTATTTGCAGTTGTTAAAAACATGGGCAAAATGATTTCCCATCATTTAGGCCATTTTTCTTGCCTAATTAGGGAAGTATTTCAGTTAAATATGCAATATTAGCAAAATACTAACTTCAACTCAAGCCCAGTACCACTATTGTATAATAATTAAGTACCTGGTTGACCGAGCTTTGCTCGGTATTTTTCGCTCGATTTTTTTTTAATTCGTGTGTTTTGGAAATTATATTTAGATATAAATTACATACTGATGAAATATAAATAATATTTTTTGATCTTATCGACATAACAGAAAAAACGGAACTGGTTATTTGAATAAAAATCATGAGTGCAATTATTTTCATTTAATTTAATTTTCGTGTTTTTAAAAAATATTAAAAAAGGGCTCGAAAAAATAGATTTTCTCAAAAAAGAAAGGAACATGAAAAAAAAAATTAAAAAAGTCGGTCGGTCGGTCTGGGTTTGAACCGGAGTTTTAAGATTCTGTGACCGACCATTATACCAATGAAGCTATTTATAATCACTAACAATCCGTCAAAATTTACCTTCTTATTCTAACGATATTGTAGCAGTTTTTCATTGCCTAAAAACACGGACAAAAAGACATTTTCTAAAAATAAATCCTAGCTAGATCGATTTATTATCCCCGAAACTCCCTGGACACTAAATTTTACGAAAATCGTTGGAGCCGTTTCCGAGATCCCGATTATATATATATATACAAGAATTGCTCGTTTAATAGTATAGGATATGTAATAAGTTAAAATGCTTATTTTTACTTTTTATTTTTAATTCCCGAAGTTAAAATGCTCTTATTTGTATTATATGTAAATCTTACCAGGAAGATGAAGTGATGGCACAGCTAGAAAATTCAACCGGTTATTACGGTTTCTATCCCTGTCTGTAAAATGGATATCACAGATGACCTTCTTTCTATACAGTTCATAATCAGCAGGACTATCTAACTTCCCACCAGCTATATGAACCCAAGCCTTGAAACGGTCAGGATTCTTTTCTGGATGTGGAAATTGATGATAGGAAGTCTCTGAAAAAAAAAAAAGAAAGATCACTTTTAATATTTTTCTTGAAAAGTTTAAAGATCTAAAATAATTTTCCTGAATAATGATGCATAACAATTTTTGCTAATAGAGCCAATGATCCAACTAATATTTAAAAAAACAGACAAGTACAAGTCAGACTCTTACAAAAAGAGTTCCATACCACCATATAATATTTGTAAATAGCTTTTCTAAACGTGCAAAATAAAGTTTGATTAAGGCATTTAGTTTTTAAAAATACTCTTGCTCAAGCATGTGGATTTAAGTGTGCCAGTACTTATCTTTAAAATACCTAAAACTGTGCTATGGCTTAGGACTTACAACTAATCTATAGTTTATATCGAAGTAAAATGCTACACTTGAAAGGCAATGATAACACCTACTCTTTAGGTTTTAAAGTTATTGGTTCAAATTGCCTTTAATTTTTTACATAAATGATCATTTTATTTTAATCTTGTTTGTACGAGGGTGACACTGAAAGTTTTTAGAACTGGCCACTTGTAAACACTATATAATAAAAAAGTAAGCTCAAATTTTGAAAATTGAACTATTTGCCAATATTATTGTGTATGTATTTTATTAATTTGTCATTTGTTTATGATTTATAGATTCATACCTCATTATTTGACAGAGGCCCAAAAACTCCATTGTGTTGATTATTGTCGTGAAATGGTTTAAAGATTTAACTGAGGTTACACAAACGCTGTGTTTAACATACTTACGGGTGATGAAAGCTGGATTTATTGTTATGATCCTGAAACTAAGAGATAGTCTGCTGTCTTGGTTTTTCCTTCCAAGGAAATGCCAATTAAAGTGAAGAGAGGTTGAAGCGTGGGAAAAAAGATGGTGACCTCGTTCTTCGGAAGGACAGGTCATTATGCAACAATTGTTTCAGAGAATTGTAAAACAGTTACTGCAGAGTGGTTCACTAACAATTGTTTGCTACTTGTCTTGGAAAATGTTCAGGAGAAATAACCTCACAGTAGGATCTTCCTTCACAACGAAAACGCCTCGTCTCACACCGCCAAGCAAACAATCGACTACTTGGCAACATCAGACGTGGAATTACTGGGTCACCCTCCCTATAGCACCGACCTCGCACCTTGCGATGTTTATTTATTTCCGAAAACAAAAGAAAAACTTTGAGGAAAATGTTTAATGGACACCGAGGAAGCAATGGCTGCATTTCAAAATGTCGTCGAAGAGACCGCTAAGGGCAAGTAAGCAAAGTGCTTTTCTCGGTGATTCCATTGGATGCAGCAATGTATTGATGTAAATAGACACCATTTTGGAAAGATATAATAAAACTAATAACTTGCTAGTTTGTTCAGTTTTTGATTTTCTAAGAACTTTCAGTATCACCTTTTATGTTGCCCTATTGATATTTCAACTAATCTCACAGATTAAAAATAAAGATTATGTAAGTGTACTTAGTTAAGAAATCTCCTGAATGCAAAAATTGGTTTGTAATACATGAGTATACAAGTTCTTTATTACAGAATTGTAATTCCATGGCTACTCTTATCCTCATTGATTTTGTTATTTATGCCATTTTACAAAAATTTAATATTGCTATAACTATTTTGTAATGTTGCTATCACATTATTCTTTGATGTAGCTATTAATGAAAAATATTTTACACTTTGCTTGTATAATTACCTTGAAATGCATTAATTAAAGTAGTGCATGTAATGCAGTGTTATAATTTTTACTAATATGTTGGTTGCAATAGAATACTTTTGTAGATTAGATATATCATATATTAAACTAAATGTGAGGGCATTTAAGACTGGTTTGTAAGTTAAGGCTATATTCATACTTATTTCTGTCAAACATTTCTAACGGCTTATCAACCGGGAGAGGGAAAGGTATAATTTTAATAAGTACCTACGAATATAAACACAGATAACTGCAGTGGTCCATCTATAATGTAAATCGTATCCTGTTTATCTATCATTTAGGACAAGAATGTAAGCCACGGTGGTTCAGATGGTTAGCGCTCGCTGTAAACTTCACATTATGCAAGCAAATCAGGTTGGGTTGCTGGCACCAATGAAATTGATAGTTGCAATTTGCAAGTGTTGATTTACCACATGCTCGGCGGTGAAGGAAAACATCCTGAGGAAAGCTGCATATCTGAGAAATAAGAAAAAAAATATTTCGGAGAAACGAGAAATTCGCTAACCTGCAACGGGGTAACACGGCGAACACTTCCTTGCCCTAAAACCATCTAAGAAACGGGGGTACCTGTGCCCAGCAGTGGGACGTATATAGGCTGTAACTTTATGTAAGTTGTAAGTTGAAGTTGACAAGGCACTGTGGAATTCTATGGAGGCAAGATGGCAGAGATATAATGATGATTATACTTACTGTTTGAACATCCCAATGCACACCGTTTAGGCATGATAAAAACAAATCACAAGCGTCTATATCGCAAAGAAGCAAACGAATCGTCCGGGTCGCAAAAAAACGATTGCACTAGAATGACGGAGGAACAGCTCAACTCACACAATAACTTCGGAAAATTCTTACACTTCACTACGGAGGATAGGACTCAACTCAACGTGGATCGGCGGATTAATTTCACGAAGAAAAGCACAAAGATGGGACGAAAACTACAAACACGCGCAAACGCAAGTAGCAGTCGCCATATTTGTGATGACGTGACTATTTGACATTTGACAATCAATAAGAAATCGTTCACAGTGTTGCTATCGTAATTATTACGCAGCTTGTAATCTACACAAATATTTACATATAATTATACTAAGTGTTAAATAAAATGATGCATAACGGAATTAATATTTTTTACATTATTTTTCAGTCATAAATTATATTTGCGTCGATCGTAACGCCATCTGCGTTGACATAAAGTAACTCGTTG
Source organism: Parnassius smintheus behrii (assembly GCA_036936625.1). NCBI lineage: Eukaryota > Metazoa > Arthropoda > Insecta > Lepidoptera > Papilionidae > Parnassius > Parnassius smintheus. The sequence goes on from JAUPFT010000025.1 coordinate 1,572,956, forward strand.
TTTTGGATGGCGATAACAGATGTCGTATTTCGAAAAAATGACGTCAAATCAGTTAATATATGGAACTGTCCTACCCCTGGAGTACGCTCATGTCATACTGCATTGCACACGGCATAGAATCTTAGAACCAAAAAATTTGCCCTTATTTTCAACCATAAATTCAAACCGGTAGTTTAGAATATGACATTTCTTATTACCACAGATTGAGTTCCAAACTTCCATAACTTTTATTCACACAGAACTGAGACCATTAAGAGGATATAGTACAGGAACAGGATACTCCTTTCATTATTTTCAGTTTATACTTCCTATTTATAAAAAAGTACTCTGTGGTTTATACAAAGATACTCTGTATTGTATTCATTATTTCAAATTTTCAATTTCATTACAGTTTGTTGGAGTTTTGGAAATTCGGATTTGATCGAATGAAATTACTTTGAAGTGTTATAACTCCATGCTTATCCTCTCACGTTAAAAATTGTGTACTCATCATGAAGAATGCTTGTTGTGTTTCGCATTGCAAAAGCAAGCGTCATAATGTAAATTACATTGTTTTCCAAAGACTGAGCTAAGACTCAAGTGTGTGGAAAAAATAAATTGTGAAAAATTAAAGCAGCTCAATGCAGAAGAGCTACATAATTTTTTGTGTGTCATAAGCACTTCGGGTCGAGATTTGTTACCGGTAGTTTGCTTCTTCACCATTTTGCCTTCTTCTTCTTCTTCTTCTTCTTCTTTCTTTTGTGGCGGTTTGATAAAATTCGCCAATGACGTATTGAGTAGAAAATGAAAGCTTATGAGTTTAATTAAAATAAGAGTCTGTGATAATACAAGGATTCAGTTTTCCTCCGAGAATTTTGACAAATCTATTTGTTGAGTTACCTAGAACAAATATGACAAACACAGGTGTTAGACTCTTACCCGTATGTTAAAAGTGACAAGGATTTAAAGTTTCATATTATTAGTATTAATAAAATCACATAAAATATACACAAAAGGAGTACTGGTATATGTTAAAAGAGAATTAAAATCTATAGGTCGAGGAATATAAGGAGGAAGGTAATCATAAAGGGAGGAGGATAATTTGGGACAGTTGAAAAAAATATGGTTTGTGGAACCTTCATCTAAGCCACATTCACACAATGAGCTATCCCTTACTCTGATTTTTGCAAGATGTGCATGTGTACAGGCATGTCCAATTCTTAATCTACAAATGATTGAAGTTGCATGTTTATTTGCTTTGTTAAATTTAAAGAACCAAGGCTTGGGAGGAATAACCTCTTGGATGGCAGCATAGTGCTTACCTTTAACATTTTTGGAAACTTCCCATAATTTATTCCAATTTTCATTCAGTTTCCTTTTAGCTAGCAAAATTAGGTCATGTGAGTAAATTAAATTTTGTAGAATGCCATTAGCAATTGCATTTTTAGCGAGTACATCAGCTGTTTCGTTACCATGGATACCACTGTGGCCTGGAATCCAGGCCACTGAAACATGGATTCCTTTAAGATGGCATCTGAATAGGGTATTTTTTATTTTAAGAATTAGTGGAAATTTATGTTTGTTATGGAATTGATTGGACAAAATAGCTAACAAACAACTTTTTGAATCTGTGAAAATAACTGTTTTATTAAGATTATGTGACTCTACATATAACAAAGCTTCACTGATTGCAGTTGCTTCACCGGTAAAAGTGGAGGATAGTGAGGGGCATTTAAAATTAAGAATGATTTTGAACTTAGGAATCCAAACAGCAGCTCCAGTATAGTCTTCATCAGACTGTTTTGAAGCGTCTGTGTACATGACAAGCCAATCTTTAAAGGTGTTTTCTATAATTTCTTTTAATTTCAAATTTGCCATAGGAGAATCCTTTTCTATACCTAGATCTAGATGAATGTCGGGTTGGAAAACAATAGCCTCGTAAGGAACATCAAAGAGTGGATTTATTTTACATTGAAAGATTGGGTAAGGAAGCTGAAGAAAAATTACAAAACTTTTAAACAAGCAGGGAGAGTCCTTATGGGTCCAGTATCGGGCAGATGAGATATACTCTGAAAGAAGGTGCAATTTAGGAATTAGGGGATGATCTGAAAGCTGGCAGATCTTAAATAAGAATCTGACTGAAAGGTATTGCCTTCTTAATCTTAAAGGAGGATCTACGCACTCAACCTGAAGAACATTTATTGGTGAGGATTTCATTGCCCCTGTAATAATGCGAAGGCATTTCGATTGAATTTTGTCCATTACTTTTAGGGATGATTTATTGCAAGGCTCCAACAGAAAACATCCATAGTCAAGGTGGCTTCGTATTAAAGCATTGTACAGTAATTTCTGAGAAAAAGGATGGGACCCCCACCAAACACCTGACAAAGACCGAAGAATATTTATGTTTTTTCGCATTTTTGTGTTATATATTCAATGTTTTTTTTTTTTTTTTTTATAGAATAGGGTGACAAACGAGCACACAGTCCGCCTGATTGTAAGTGGTTGCTGCGGCCCATAGACATCTACATCTATCTTCCATTACAAATCAAAATGCAGATGCGTTGTCACCCGTGAGGACTGAGATGGAATGCCTCATTTCCAGTAAAAAGGGTCTCCGGTTCTCTACACTCACCATACGAAATACAGCAGCATTAAGCTACTATTTCACGCTGGTATTCTGTGAGAGCGTGGTCCTTCCCCGGTCGAGCCGACCCATTCGTGCTACAACTATACTACTAATATAATTGCAGCATGGCTCTACCACGTATAAAAGGCCAATTTCGAATCAAGGATAACTCCCAAAAATTTAACATTGCCTCTAACTGGAAAAGGTTGCTTTTCATATACAACGGATATATCGGGAACTCGCCTTTGGCGGGAAAAGATCACCACACTACTCTTGGCCACAGATAAAGAGAGGCCATGATTAGTTAACCATTCTTGTAAATAATCCATGGATGAGTTTAGACGGGAACATGCCACTGTGAAGTTGTTTGAGGAGATGTATAGAGCTAAATCGTCTGCATATTGAAGAACATTACAAAAAGAATTTACTGAAAGTTCTAAATCGTGAGTATATATAGAATAAAGGAGAGGACTAAGAACTGAGCCTTGTGGAAGTCCTTTCCATATAGTTTTTGGGGGAAGCAGGAGATTTTTAACATTTATAGATATTGATCTAGAGGAGAGAAAGTTAGAGACGTAATTGACTATCCTCACTGGAATGCTCAGATTAAGCATTTTCTGCCTGAGCACAGGAAGTAGCACATTATCATATGCAGAAGAAATATCCAAGAAAACTCCTATGAGAAATTCATGTTTTGAAAAAGCAATATGAATATCTGTGACCAAAGTACTTAGGCTATCCATGGTACTTAAACCTTTTCGGAAACCGAATTGGCTTTTAGGTAAGAGATTATTCCTTTCCAAAAACCACTCCAAGCGATTTTTTATTAAATGTTCCAAGATTTTTGCCAAAGTACAAGAAAGGGCAATAGGTCGGTAACTGGAAGGGTCATTGCTAGACTTACCTGGTTTGAGAATGGGCAAAATAATTTGGGTTTTCCATTCAGCAGGAGGATCACCAGTAATATAAATAAAATTTAAAATGGATAGTAAGACAGTTTTAGTGTTCTCACTACTATTAATTATAAATGAATAAGGAATCCCATCAATACCTGGTTAGGAGTCTTTAAGGCCATTGAGTACAGTAAACAATTCCTGAGAAGAAAAGGGGGAATCAAATTTATCATTTGTTTTTAAAAAAGCAGAATTAAAAACTAGGCATTCATCATAAGATGGGACTGTTTGTGGTGCAAGTTTATTAGAGAATTCATCTATCCACGGGGAAGGATCATTAGAAATTATATTTTCACTAGAAACTGCACAGCAATATTTTTTAACATTTCTCCAGACCAAAGATGGGGGAGTCCTAGGTGACAGTGACTCACAGAATTTAAACCAACCAGTTCGCTTTTTGTCTGACAGTAATTTTAAGGTTTCTGCAGCAATTTTTTTATAGGAGATATAATTCTCTGCAGTCATAGAACGGGAGTATATTAATTCAGCCTCTTTTCTTCTCCTACAAGCTGCTGAACAATCTTGGTCCCACCAAGGAGGGGAAGGATACCTATTTTTGAAAGGTTTTTTTAAGGGGATTGACTTATTAGCAGCAGAAATAATTGCATTTCTGAACTCTATATATACAGGAGCAATATTATCATTGTTAATTGGGGGAAGAGTTGAAACCTCTTGTTCCAAAACTGTAGAATATAATTGCCAATTAGCTTTGGATAGATTATACTTTAGTCTTGGGCAAAATGTAAAATTTATTCTAGGTGAAGTAGGAGGAGTGATGAATATAGGAAAATGGTCACTGCCATAGCTAGAAGGTAATATTTGCCACAAAAGAAGGGAAGCAATATCTGGGGAGCAGAGAGTTAGGTCAACGGCACTTCTAACATTTTGTAATGGGGATACTCGACGGGTAGGAGACCCGTCATTTAGAATACAGAGATTAAAATTATCAATAAGATCTAAAAATAAGGGAGCCAGTGAATCACACAGATGGGAGCCCCAAACAGTATGATGCATATTAAAATCTCCCAAAATAACCATAGGAGGTGACAGAGAAGAAATAAGTGTTGCAAGTTCTGTTAAAACATTTGCATCAGGATTAGGAATGTAAACAGAGAGAATAGAGACATCAAGGGCCTTAATAGCAACAGCATTTACTGCTGGACTATGAGAAGGGAGAGGAATTTGTGAAAATGTAACTGTTCTTGAAATTAAAATAGAAATGCCAGCACGACCATCACTCCTATCATCCCGGAGGCACGCATAGCCTGAAACCCTAAAATGAGACTCAGGTCTAAGCCATGTCTCCTGGATGGCAAGAATGAAGGGATGAAATTTATTAATGAGGTAAATGAGCTCATTTTTTTTATTTCTAATGCTCCGACAATTCCATTGAAGAATTGGAGGGACTGCGAACGTTACGGGCTAAGGAGGAAAGCTGATTAAGTTTTTGGTGTAAGCTGAGAGGAAGTTCCGTGTCATTAAAACGGGAGATCATGTTAATTAGAATTGATATGATAAGTTCGCGGAAATTATCATTACTAGAGGAGTTGTTGTCATTTCCCAGTAGAGCACACCCATTAGGAAGGGAAGAATTAGGATTCTCAACAATTGCCTGATGGGCTGCCATATCATATCCAGAATTTAATGATTGGCTATAGGTACGTTGAGGGATAAAAATTGTTTTTTTTGTATGATGCAGTTTGTGAGAGCTGAGCCGAAGGGGTTGAAAGACTGTCAGTTATGGTATAAGGGGTCTGTTGAGAACAATTACGAGGCTGGATTCTTGTTGTATCAGCAAAGGATCTTTTTGTCTGAGGGAATCTAGCTGAAGCTTCTAAATATGAGATATTTTCTTGTGACATAATAAGTTTAATAGATTTTTGCCTTAGATGTTCAGGACAAGTAGGGTCTTTTGCGGTGTGGGGACCTGAGCAGAATAGACAAGTAGGAGTTTGTCGAGAACAAGCTAAACCTTCATGATTCTGTGCACACACAAAGCAGCGAGGGGAAGATCGGCACTGGGAAGTAACATGGCCAAATCTACAACATTTATGACACTGAATTAGTGGCAAAATATATTTTTCTACTGGCATTGAAGTGTAAAAACAGTAAATATGGGGAGGAAGTTTTTGTCCAGAAAAAGTTAGAACAACCGTCTGAGTTGGAACCCATGAAACGCTATTGCTGTCACTCACTGATCGTCTATTAAGTCGCCGTGCTTTAATTATAGAACCGTAGCCAGAGGGAATTTCTATAGCTGCTATTAATTCTTCTAGTGTCCACTCTATGGGCACTTGTCTAACTAGCCCCATACGAGTGATACTATATGAGGGGATGGTTGCTTCATATTTAGAACTTTGGAGAGCTGGGTGATCGATAAAGGTGTTTGCATCTGCAGCTGTTTTAAACTCCACTGATATTCTATTTCGTCCAACTTTTTGGACTCCATCATGGACTATATTTTTAATATTGTTATGATACAGAAAGTGACCGAATTTAATTGGTTTAAGAGTTACTCCAGACAGCTGATCATTTGAGATTTTACTTACGTGAACTAGAAAAGGAGCGGCATCATCTTGAGAGTACTTAACTTTTTTATTAATAAAATCAGGATGGGTATATGAGGATTGTATTGAAGGAAACTGTTGTTTTGGATCAGTAATAACTATTTTTTGTGGATGGGCAGACTCGTTACTTACTTGGGCCCGTTTACGGTTAATTAGTTCTACATTATCAATGTTAATGGGTAAGGAAAAGGAATCATTGCGACCCCTTCCGGGATCGGGAGGTTCGTCCTCCATTATATTACTACAACAAAAAATTACATAAAAACGGCACAACTACAAACACTTACTAATTTACAGATATTAAAACCTCCACCAAGACAGAAAAATTTACTATAGTAACTCAACAACACTTAATAAAATAATAAATTTTAAGCAAAAAAGGCACGACACTTGTATCTCTCACTTCCTCCTCTCAAATCTTCCCATTTTGCTTTTTTTTTTATAGAAGAGGGGGCAAACGAGCATGCGGCTCACCTGATGTTAAGTGACTACCGCCGCCCATGATCAACCGCAACACCAGGAGAATTGCGGGTGCGTTGCCGGCCCTTTAGAAAGGAGTAAGCTCTTTTCTTGAAGGTCCCCAGGTCGTATCGGTCCGGAAAAATCGCCGGTGGTAAACTATTCCACAGAGAGGTTGTACGTGGAAGAAAACTCCTTGTGAAACGTACAGTGGTGGACCGCCAAGCATCCAGATGGTGTGGATGGTATCGGGACGTTTGCCGTGTAGTGCGTCCACGAAATTTGGCGGCTGGGATTAATCCGAACAATTCCTCAGAGCACTCCCCGTGATAGATGCGATAAAATACGCAAAGAGATGCAACATCTCTTCGCAGCGCCAGTGAATCGAGCCGATCGGAAAGCACTCGGTCGTCAACGATTCGAGCCGCTCTGCGCTGGATGCGGTCAAGTGGAAGGAGTTGGTACTGGGGAGCCCCAGCCCAGAGATGGGAACAGTATTCCATGTGCGGCCGAACCTGCGCCTTGTAAAGTTGCAGGCGGTGTGCCGGCATAAAATACTGTCCCGCTCTGCTGAGCACGCCAAGCTTTTTAGAGGCCAATTTGGCCTTCCCTTCCAAGTGACCACGAAACTGCACGTCACTCGATATGTCGACGCCGAGGATTCCGATACTGGCTGAGGCAACAAGGGGAGTGCCTTGAAACTGAGGGGATACGACAAAGGGGTTCTTTTTAGCGGTTAACGCGCAAACTTGTGTATTCTGGGGGTTAAACTGGACTAGATTTAGTCGTCCCCAATCCGAGACTCTGTTCAGCAAAGACTCGACTTCAGACACAAGTTTGTCCCGGCACTCGGAGACGTTTTCCCGAGAAATATTTGCTCGGCCGGTGTAAAGAGCATCACCAGTGCTGTCATCCGCATAGCAATGTATGTTACGGGTACGCAACATATCATTGATATGCAGAAGAAACAGCGTTGGCGATAGCACGCAGCCCTGTGGAACACCAGCATTAATAGGCTTGCAATCGGAGCTTGCACCGTCTACAACGACCTTGATGCTCCGATCTGCAAGAAAGCTGGTGATCCAATCGCATAATTTCTCGGGAAGCCCATAGGAAGGGAGCTTCGAAAGAAGCGCTTTGTGCCAAACCCGATCGAAGGCCTTCGCAATGTCCAAACTAACGGCCAATGCCTCCCCCTTGAACTCTACTGCCTCCGCCCATCTGTGAGTGAGGTAGACCAGAAGATCACCAGCTGACCGACCACGGCGAAAACCGTATTGGCGGTCACTAATCAGCTGGTGATCCTCAAGATACCTCATGATCTGGAAGTTTACAATGGACTCCATTGTTTTGGAGAACAAGGAGGTGATGGCGATTGGCCGGTAGTTGGACGGGTCTGAGCGGTCGCCTTTTTTAGGGATCGGGTGGACGAAAGCCGTCTTCCATGATTTTGGGACTACGCCTAGGGAGTAGGAGTACCGGAAAAGACGCGTTAAAACCGATGCCAACTCTGGAGCACACGTCCTCAGCACAATTGGGGGGATTCCGTCAGGCCCACTCGACTTGTGGATGTCCAGGGAGAGGAGTGCTTTGCGAACCGAGCGCTGTGTGAACTGCACTTCCGGCATGGAGCACTCACACCGCGGGATGGTCGGTGGCGTACTCCCCCCGTCATCGAGAGTCGAGTTAGACGCAAAGAAAGAGCCTAGAAGATCGGCTTTCTCCTTTGCAGTATGGGCCAGTGAGTCGTCCTCCCTGTGCAGAGATGGAAGAGATGGCTGACAGAAATTCCCCTGGACTGCCTTGGCGAGAGACCAGAATGCACGGGTTCCAGAAGGAAGGCGAACTAGTTTCTCGCCAATTCTGCCTATGTGCTCTGACTTTGCCTTGGCAATGACTCTTTTGAAGGACCTAGAGGCGGAATTATACTTCTTTTTTAGAGCGCTGGTGTTTACATCCCGGGACGCTGATGCATCAACCCAGGCTTGGTAGCACTCCTGCTTATAGCATGATGCTATTTTACAGGAGCGACCGAACCATGGCTGAGATTTGCCTCCAATGGGCACCACAGAGGAAGGAATAAAAAGTTCCATACCCTGAAGTACCACATCAGTAACAGAATCCGCAACAACGTTGGGATCATCCGGCGAGAAGCAAACCCGCCCCCAAGGGTAGGATGCAAAGAAAGACCGCATCCCATCCCAATCGGCTGACCTATAGTGCCAAACACGGCGGCAGCCTGCAGAATGCAACCGCGATTTCAGCGTGAGTGGCACAACACTCCGGACCAGACAATGGTCCGAGGAGCCTAAAGGGGCGTCGACGGAAATCTGATATCCGTCCGGGTGAGAGGTCAGCAGAAGGTCCAACAGGGAAGGTGCATGATCCTCCACATCTGGAATCCGCGTAGGCGAAGTAACCAGTTGTGTCAGATCATATGCCAAGGCAAAATCATGAACAGATCTCCCCGCATGATCGGTTAAACGTGAACCAAGCCATTCGGCGTGATGAGCGTTAAATTCGCCGAGGATCACGATCTCTGCGGAGGGGATCTGCTGTAGCAACGAATCTGCAGCCATTTGGACGTGGTCGAAGAGTCGGTCTGTTTCGGCATTACCGCTATGGGACCTATAGAGGCACCCGTAGACGCGCGGATGGTCGTCGCTGTCTACGCGTAGCTAAAGGATGGACAGGTCCGAACCTTCAAGTCTGCCGAGGCGTCGAGAACAGATGTCCTCTCTGACGTAAACGCAAACTCCAGCCCGAGGCACAAAGGAGTGTTCCAGTTTGTACCCCGGGTAGGAGAGATACGAGACATCAGCCGGAGAGGACACCTGCGTCTCGGTCAGAAAGAGCAGAGCCGGCCTCGCCGTCTCGAGATGGTAGTGGACGGCGTTTAGGTTAGAGTGAAGTCCCCTGATATTGCAGAAATTCACGGACAGCGTGGCAGGGGTCGCCTTGGTTTTGTTGCTCCGTTTGCCCCGAGCAGTTGTAGTCTTGAGCGGAATTTTGCCCCTCCCAGAATACGCGGGGCAGCCTGAGCACCCACGCTCAGAAGTGGAGAAACATGGTCGTGGATGCTCAGCGAGGGATTCTCCAGGGGTGCTGGTACCCTCCTGGGGTAGTCTATCATTATTTAATTCCGCTACCATGTTGATGGGGGGGGGGTTTGGGCCTCCGGCCACCTGCACTCACCAGACGAAACGCGAAAGCAGAGCTTCCACTTCACGCCGGTATTCTGTGAGGTCGTGGTACCACCCCGGTTTGAGCCGGCCCATACGTGCAACAGCAAAGCTGCCGCGTGGCTCTACCACTGTTACCACCTTATCTACGGCTGACAAAATAAATACTGGAATACCTGCTCTGGAAATGGACAACTATGGTAATCTACTTATTTTTCTATTAGGGACATTTGCTTGATCTTGTATTTTTAGTATAATTCTGCATAACTCTCCATCACAATTGTAAGGCTCTTGCAGAATAATCTCTCAATATCACTGAAATAATTCTTTCCTAATTTTTGTTATCTAACTAAATTCCATTATGTATTGATGTTTTTTATAGGATGTGGCTGTGCCGCTAAAGTGAGAGGTGAACAGATTGCCTATGATATAATAAAATCAATCTTAAAATTGCAATATCAAAATTATTATTCAAAGGTTGCCATCTGCCAAGTTATTACGTGTAACTGTCAGTCTGTTGAAGAGTATCTGGTATTGAACAATTCAGCCACAAATAACCTGTAATTTGTGAATAGATAATTGTCCACTAAAAAGAAACTACATAAGACCTATTCTTGGATTACATATTCCATCGAACAAGTTTGCTTTTGTAATGAAAAATGTGCCAACACCAAATCGTGACATATGCGGAATAGTTGAAAATTTCCAACATATTTTTATGGAATGTGTCTTGAATGAAGCAATGAGAATGTTTTGGTAGTGATAGGAATTTTCACTTTGGCACCTTGAACAGTATTTTGGCTTATCCAATGTCGAAGGAGGCTAAAATGCTGGTCAAGCTAGCAGACTTGTTTCTGTGTAGGGAATAGGTGTGACTATTTATAGTTCCACTTATTCTCAGGTGTGAATATTTATAGTTGTGTTTATTGCACATAACAATTGTTACTTTAATAAATGTTGTATTTGATTGTAGTGATTAAGTACATGTATTCAGAATGCACATAACCATTGTTACTTTAATACATTTTGTATTTGATTGTAGTGATTAAGTAATTGTAGTCAGAATGGGATGATGTGGTAGCTTAGCGACTAAGTCCTTTATAACAATAAATTAACAAAAAAAGTCTACAAAAAGATAAAATAATAACTGTTTGAAATGAATAGTCAGTGTTCTAAAAAGTTTTTAAGTATAGTCAAATTATTTATTTAGCAACAACCACTATAAGTGTCACCTAAGTCTTCTTCTTCTTCTTCTTTTAAATTATGGCTTCTGTTGGTAGAATTCTGCCAGTGTCAAGTCAGTCATGGAAGTGACAAGATAATAATAGTTAAAATAAGAGTTCTCAATTTAATGAGTGGGTTCACAATCTACAACAAAAGACGTCACGTATTTAAACTACCATCACCAAAGTTATTAAGTAATTTTACAGTTTAATATTATTAGTACGAATAAAAGCACATAAAATATTTACAAAGGGAGTATACACTAGGGTTAGCAAAAATTGGAAGTTTACTGGACGAGGGATGTAATTGGGCAGGATATCGTAGAGAGAGAAAGAAAGTTTAGGACACTCAAAGAACAGATAATTGACAGATCCTTCATCTAGGCCACATTCACAGATTGAGCTATCCCTAATCCTGAGTTTGGCCATGTGTACAGGAGTACAAGCATGACCAAAGCATAGGCGGCAAACAGTAGAGGTGGTAGTTTTACTAAAGTGGCGATATTGAAAGAACCAGGGTTTTGATGGGATATTAATTTGGACTTTGGAATATTGATTACATTTTAAAAATTTAGACTGATGCCAATAACTTTGCCAAGAAGACAGAAGGCTGGAGTTGGCCTTTGGCAGGAGGTCATGTGCATAGAGGCATTGTCTAGGGATAGAGCCAGATTTTGTGGGATCTTTAGCTAAATTATCAGCAATTTCATTGCCCTGAATCCCGCAGTGGCTAGGGATCCAAGCCAATACAATGTTCAGCCCTTTTTTATGACAATAGTACAGAGACTTTCTAATATTTAAAATTAGCGTGTATATAATCTTACGAGTGAAAAGGATTGGATAAAATACTTTGAAGGCAACTAGGGGAGTCCGAAAAAATGAGGGTCCTTTTGACTAGACCATGTGATTCTGCATATGAAACTGCCTCTAAAATAGCCAAAGCCTCACCTGTGGATACAGATGAGTCAGGGGGAGAGTTAAAATTTAAAATAATCCTGTATTTAGGGATCCACACTGCAGACCCTACTAATCCATCATTACTTAACTTTGAAGCATCAGTGTACATAGACCAATCATGCCAATTTTGAAGGAGGAGCATATTTAATTTGTTATTTGCTTCAATAGTATTTTTATCTATTCCAATATCTAGAATAATGTCTGGATTGAAAATTAGAGCCTCGTAAGGGATATTGTAAAGTGGGTTACTAAGGGATTGATAGATTGGAGAGGGAATGTTGAGCAATTTAATATAGCTTTTTATAATGCATGGCAAATCCTTGTGGGACCAATATGGGGAGTCCCTGACCAACCGATACAAGGAATGAAGTTTGGAAAGGAGAGGATGGAGTGAATAACATGCTACTTTAAACAAGAACCTATCTGAGAGATATTGCCTGCGTAGAGATTGAGGGGGCTCAACACATTCAACTTGAAGAGCGAGAATAGGAGTGGACTTCATGCTACCAGTTATTATACGTAGACATTTTGACTGGATTTTGTCCAAGGTATTAAGGGCTATTTTGCTACAAGGCTCTAGTAAGAAGCACCCATAATCAAAGTGACTTCTAATTAGAGCATTGTATAAAAAAGCTTTTGTGAGTAGGGGTGAGAACCCCACCAAGCACCTGATAGAGATCGAATAACATTGAGATTTTTTTCACATTTGGGGGCAATATATGATAAGTGAGGAATTCCTGTCATTTTGTTATCCAGGATTACTCCTAAAAATTTCACTTGATTTTCAGTGGGGATTAGAGTATTATCAATGTAGATGGACACTTCTGGTATATACCTTCGCCTAGAGAAAACCACAGTACTGCATTTTAAAGGAGACATTGATAAACCATGCTCCAATAGCCAATCATTAAGAAAGTTGACAGCTTGGGATAAACGAGAGGTAGCCTCAGTAATAGAGGCATCAGATACATATAAGGCTAGATCATCTGCATATTGCAAAATATTACCTAGATAATTTACAGATCTATCTATATCATGGAGAGGTACCTAGCAAAATACATTGGAGAGGTACCTAGCAAAAGTTGTAGACAATCGGCAACGAGATTGGGACAAGTACATACAACCGTTTTTGTTGTCATATCGAAGCGCTGTTCACGAAAGTACATCAGTGACACCAGCTTTCGCAAACTGGAAGACAATTACGGGTACCTGTAGACCTATTCACCGGTATACCACTTGGTGCCCCACGCAGTATAACCGATTATGCAAATGACTTGCGGAACAAAATGAATGACATTTATAAGCACGTCAGACAATCGAACGAGCAAACGTCTGAAAAGATGCGACTTTGGGTTTGGTATGACCGCAAAATGAACAACAAAGGGTTCGACGAAGTTTCACTAGTGTGGTTGCACAATCCAGTCCGCAGCAAAGGGAAATCTAAGCTTCAAGCTAAATGGGACGGCCCGTACCGGATTGTGACCACGATGAACGATGTAACCTACCGGATACAGAAAGGCGCAAGAGGTACTTAGGAGTACCTCTTGCGCCTTTCTGTATCTTTCTTTTCTTTCTTGTTGTCTGTTCTTTCTTTTCTTGCGCCTCGTCCATGTGGATCGACTGGCGTGTTACTATGAGGTCGATAATGCTCGGGACGAGCATGTCTTAGGAGAGGGCAGTGTTGCGCGCCACAGTTGATAGCACTAGCGCCATCTGGTATCAAGTATCAGAAATAGGAGTGTCAAGATCTTTCTGGAACTCTCCCAACAGCGCCATCTAGTATCGAATGGAAGAACTAAGCTTTCTAGAAAGCCCCACACTCGAACTTTCTGCACCTGGTCGATCGGGGCCGGTGTTTGCTGGAATATTCTGTATGTTTCGGTGGAAAAGACCTATTTAAAGCCGTTGAGGGCCGCGACCGGCTAGTAGTAGTGAATTGGCGATAGAAGCGAGACTTCGGAGCGAAATAAAGTGAAGTAAAGTGATCAGTGTGATTAATTATTAGTGTGTTTTGAGTTTTAATTGGTGTCGGTTATTAAAGTGTCAATTTTGGTAATTCAATCGGCAGTTTTTATTGTCACAAACCTTAACCAGAAGTGCGATAAAATCATACCGATTTTACCGAAGGACACTTAACAGAAAATATTAAAAAAATCTTTGTTAAGTATTTTAAAAAATATAGACATATAAAATAAATCAACAAAATCTACATCCTGTGACGGTCTTTTAACTTCTGTTGCTACAAATTTTAACGACTGTTTAAAACTGGGCAAAGAATTAATTTTAAATACATGGTTGGAAAAAAAATGCATTTCTTTCTGGACTGGAGCAGTTCTATGTAAATATTAAGCAGAAGCATTATTTTCATAAGCATTGTTCAGGATTGTTTTATTGTATAAAAAGAAAATTAAAAAAGAGTTAAAATTAGTAGCAACAGGATTTAAAAGACCGTCACAGGATGTAGGTTTTCTCGATTTTTATACAAATGCCTGTTATTTTTAAAATACATAGCAAAGTTTTTTTTTAAATTTTTATGTTAACTATTATGTCTTAACCTATCATCCGACTCCGACTTGACGTCGATTTGTGGGACAACCTGTATATACACACATTGAAAATTAACAATTTTATGGGTGCTGGTGGAAAACTAACCTGGGTTGCTATCATCATCATTACAGCCCTTCACAAGTCCACTACTGAACATAGGCCTCCCCCAAGCAATGCCACAAAGCACGGTCCTGAGCCACCTGCATCCATCGACTTCCTGCATGTCTTACCAGGTCGTCACTCCATCTAGTGGGGGGGTCGCCCTACACTACTGGGTTGCTAGCATACTGTGAAATTTTATGGCAAACTACTAGCCCCTGAGCTACCAGGGCTTGTTTTGAGTCTTTGTATGGCCTACAAATAATTCCTCTATCTTAATCGTCCCGTAAACTTCCACTGCTGCACATGGAAGGATCTCTCCCGATGTAGGGAGGATTTGTCTCAGTCGTCACGCTTGGCATAGGATTGACGATCGCAGAACCAGACGTGAGCACCTCTGGCAATGTTGCCCGTCGCCCGCCGGTCTGGATACTTTACATCCGAGTAAACGAGTTAGTTATACCGCCATCTGTCGGAAAACCAAACCCAAAGTCGCCTCTTATGAAAGCCACGGGATAAAATGTGATGATGGATTCTCTTACGAGTATGCCGCACTTAAACGCCAACTTAGACTGTTTTGTGTGTGTGTAACACTAGTTCTGTGTGATATTAGATACAGCTATTATTAGAATTGATTATTATAATACTACTGCCTAGAGTATATTCTTAATATCATATATAATAAATATTTGCTCTTTCATGGACTATTACCAACACACCCTACACATCAAAGCGGCTCGTGTTTGGACCATTTTGTGATTAAATCAAATAAACCTTCTTTAACATTAGTTACTAATTCCTCGCTTACTGATCATCAAGCAGTTTTACTAACACTACAATTTACCTTACCTAAAAAAACTGCATACGCAGCTACACTAAAGTCCACATGACGAACCTTGAAAATGACATCCATAGCATTAATTTTGACATTGTTTATCGCTCTGAGAATGTAAATACGTCCTTGAGTTACTTTATAAATTCTGTACAATAGGCAATATAGAATTACACATCAACAATAAAACTATCACGTAAGTATTAGAATATCAAACCTTGGATAACACCTGGTCTCGTCCGTTGTATAAGAAATACAGACAAACTACATTTAAAATCAAAATTTTCTCCAGATAATCTAATGCGTTCTGTAACTTATAAAAGATATAGAAATTTTTGCAATAAACTATTAAAAAAACTGAAAATACAATATGATGAAAGCGTTTCACAAAAAGCCGGCAAAAACAGTAAACTTGTATGGAGGTTCATTAAAAATAATGCCTTCAATTCAAAAACCCTTGGAGCTTCACTTGAACTACTGTCATTGGACAAAAGCCCAAACGAAGCGACTGATAAAGTAAACAATTTTTTTATTAATGTTGACAAAAAATAGCAAAAAACTTTAAAATTAAGCAACATTCGAAATCCAGTTTTTGTTCCCACATCCTTTTCTAAATTAAATTCTTTTGTATTGTTAAATACCGACATTGATGAGATTTTAAGTATAATAACTGGCTTAAAAGAAGATTGTGCAGTTGGATGGGACAACATACCTAATATTATATTCAAAAGATTTAAACATTTACTGGCTGCCCAATTAACACATATCTTTCAATTATGCCTATCTAAAGGTATTTTCCCGAAAGTGCTTAAAAAAGCTGTGGTTTCTCCTATATACGAAGCTGGCGATAAAAACTTAGTAAGTAACCATAGGCCGATTTCGGTTATATCTGGTTTATCTAAAATATTAGAAAAAATCATAAATAACAGGTTAATGAAATACCTGGAAACTAACAATTTGTTGTCGGACATACAATTTGGTTTTAGGCCTAAGAGGTCATGTAATGATGCTTTGCACCAATTGACAGATTATGTCACAAGTAATCTTGACAATGGTAGAAGAACGTCAACATTATTATTCGAATTTAGATTAGTTACCATTCTTTCCCTCCAAAAATGAATATGAGAGACATTATTCAGAGTAATTGTTTAAAATACTTTATATCTTGTAACGTTAAATGAGTGTAATTATGTAAAATATTATAATTTTTCTATATCTCCCTGGTAAGGCATAAATTCCGCCCGCTGTATACCGTCTAAGGTATCTTACAATAGAGATACAATGTCTTACAATAAATAAAATGTTTGATTCATTTATATTTCAGAACAACCCTGCATGCAAACAAATAATTTTTAAGACCGTGCGAGAAAAATATTAAATCAGATTCTACTGATTGTAACATAAATGATGTTAGCAAAGGAAACCTCGATTTAGAAAACCCTACTATTAAATCAAAGCCTAAAAGAAAAAGAGATACTCAACCAGTTATTAAAAAAGGGAAGCATCCTGCAAAAATTATAAAAAAGAAAATTTTGAAACATAATGTAAATATACTTACGGAAAACACATCTGATGCATCAACAAAATACATTTTTGAATGTGATGATTGTAGAATTTTTTTTAACAAAAGATATTCTCGTCGACCATATATCACACAGTCATAAGACGCAAAAGAACTCAGATGCAGTTCAGACACAAGTTGAACAAACTCCAGTACCACAACTAATGGATATATATAACTGTGATATTTGCGAATTTAAAACATCTCAAAAACGTTGCATTTTAGCTCATATTAAAGCGCGCGCCGCTAAGCAATTGTACTGTTGTAATAATTGTGATTACAAATGTATTACAAAAAGTAAGTTGCAAAGGCATATGAAAATACACACAGGAGAAAAACCTTTTTCGTGTGATATCTGTAAATATAGATGTACTAGTAAAAGTGATTTGATAAGACACATAAAAATACACACCGGAGAAAAACGTTTTTCATGTAATATCTGTGAACAAATATTTATTACAAAATGTGAGTTTCAAAGGCATACGAAAATACACACCGGAGAAAAACCTTTTTCGTGTAATAGCTGTGAATTTAGATGTAATATTAAAGGTAATTTGCAAACATATATGAAAATACATACCGAAGAAAAACCTTTTTCGTGTAATATTTGTGAATATAAATGTATTCAAAAAATTACTCTGACAACGCACATGATGAAATACACATCGGAGAAAAACCTTTTTATGTAGTATCTGTGAACATAGATTTATTACAAAATGTAAGTTGAAAAGGCATACGAAAATACACACCGAGGATAAACCTTTTTCGTGTAATATCTGTGAATTTAGATGTAATACTAAAGGTAATTTACAAACACATATGAAAGTACACACCGGATAAAAACCTTTTTCGTGTAATATCTGTGAATATAAATCTAATACAAAAAGTCTTTTGTTAAGGCATTTGAATATACACACGGAAGCAAAATCTTCTTCGTGAGGTATCTGGTAAAATATGTACAATAGCTGTGAAAACCCACTTCGCTGGGTTAGTTTTTGTCGAATGTTTATTAATGTATGTATATTTATATTTTATTTAATTAGTATTTTTTTTAAATCACATGTTTTTTCTTGTTACATTTTTAAGATTTTTTCCTACTTTCATATGTTTTTATTCATTATACAAAAACACTATAGATAGTCATGTACTGAATGCCTATATTACAATATATTCTTATGCACTTCATTTACTGTCTTGTGTTCTGGTGCATACACGAATTTTTTTCTGTCCAACACACGAAAAGCTACATAGAGTTAATACGTTTAAAACGGGATTCTCATAAATTCTCTCCACTATATTGGAACGTTTGACCTTGTGCCTTATTGATAGTTATACTGTAAGCCAGTCGTAGAGGAAACTGTAACCGTTTAAAACAGAATGGTAAATCATTTGAAATTAATTGAATTCGTGGTATAAAAACGGATTTTCATTTTTCTTTGCCAGTTAGAATTACTGCCTCAATAATGTTGTTGGGAAGTTGTTTTATACATAACCTTGTACCGTTATATAGATTTGGCGAATTAAAATTTCATAATAATATGACTGGTGATCCTATTTTTAGCTTCAATACATGCAAAATAAAAATACCAAGCGTGAATTTAAAAATTTTGTTGTGAAGTTCACACTTACGTCTTGATTCATCATTGTGTTTATTGATTTATACAGTTTTTCATCTGGTGTTATATTCTGTATCCTTTCATTAGTCACAAATAGTCGCGCTGGGTTTCTTGCTGGTTCTTCCCAGGACAGAGGGTTTTTTTGCGAACCAGTGGTAAATGAAAAAAAGTGACGTTCAATAAGTATTGTTTATAATCTACATTGAATAAAAAAGTTTTTGTTTCTGTTTCTATTAATTTGATGCACTTCATCATGTTTCAACCATGTCCTATTTAGATAATTCTGTTCAATAGACGGATAAACTTTTTCAATAAGTTCTTCTTCTGTATCTACTACGTTACACGATTCTTCTGATAGAATAGGTTTGCCTAACTGTGTATCTATATATAATATAGGATAGGTGTCTTTGCCAATTTTTAACAGATTTTCAACAAACTTGTGCTTCCGAATCTCCAGTAATCTTTGCTCGCTTATTTCCTGTTAATGATAATTTGTCAATACGATCCCAGAACGTTAATCGCTTCAAACAAGCGATTATTTCATCAGCTGGAGTTGATCCAGATAATAATAATAGAATTCCGCCCATAAGTTTTTTATATTTCCGGATATCCTGTATTATTATTCTATTTAATGCTTCAAGTGATTTTCTATGAGCCATTGTACTTACATCCCAGAATATAAATGTACATCGCATCAAAACCTGGCCACGCATAGAAGACCTTGAAACATTATAGACTGGAGATTCTTGTTCGGCTATATTTAAAGGCAAACTTAATGCAGAACATGCAGTCTTTCCGCCTTCTATTAGTGTGGCGGTCTAACGCAGCCAAAGCTAGTGCAATTTTATTGTCTGCTCGAGTTTTAACTAAGGTCAAATTAATAAGGAAGGTTTTGCCAGTTCCTCCTCGTGCATCTAAAAAGTGATTCCACCTTCACATGTTTGTTGTATTTGTGATATTATTTAGAATAAAACACAAGTAATTTGCTAACGTATTTGCTTCGTTTAAAACGACACATCGAAAAGGCTATCGCCGTACTGATCCGAGTGAATCCATAATTTCTATAAACACTTGCAAAAACGCCGTCATAAGGTCTAAAATAGCGTAGCGCCCGCGACGATTAAAAGCGCTTAGAAATTCTCAGAAACTTTAAAATAATTTTTTAAAAATTATTGATTTAAGTAATCAAAATAATGAGTAAGTAAATTATGAATATTGATGTTATGAATATATTTGAGTGATTTCCAAGCATATAGATTAAGTAATTTCGTTGTAATTTCAACTATAGTGATTTTTCAGAGATGTTTTCGCAAATAATTATGATCGAGTCAAAATAATACAACCGTGTTTTTGAACAGTCAAATTCAAGATAAAGACTTGAATTTACCTATATCTAAATTTCACTTTACTTAGTGGTGTCATAGTCTTTATACTATTCGATGAAAGGAGGTGCATTTTTTCACGGTGTCGCCTTAATGCTCGGACAACCGACTGAATGTTTTTCGTCTTACCCTGTATGTGAGAACATTACAATCCCTCCACCATTACTTTAAAAAAATAACACATAATTACATAATCTATAACCTCTCAACTGCGGATGTCTAACACTTGGACGCAAAAATATCTCCGTTGACTGCGGGCGTCCAATGTTGGACATTTTTTACCCGATCTTTTAATGTCGAAATAAAGCATTACGCACTATGTCTAACTCATTCTACCGTATGTCAATGTGTACAGGATAAAAAAGGTTAGCATAAAAACCCCACAGCTTATACACTTTAGTAGGATTTTTTATGTATACGATCCGTTAATTTCGTCCGTCCCTTGAGTCAGCCATCAGTGTGATTGACGTGCACTAACAACAAAGTTGTTAGCAATTATTTTGTACTAATTTATATTAATTGTGTGGTGAATTGTGTTAAAACAACGCCTGGGTTAGCAACCTCCGTATTTGTAATCTCATTTTGTGTTTTATCTCATTAAGTACGTGTGAAATTGTTTTTTAATTTGTATGAAGCAAACCGCTATCTTAGAACTAACATGCTGGTTGCGGAAATTTGACTTGAAATGTAGGTACGTAAAATTTTAGTGTTGACTGTCTGTTTTGTGTTAAAATATGTAAAATTGTTAATCATTCACAGTTTAAGTACATCAAAATGAGGATAAAGTGCAATATTTTCAAAATTTCAATGTAAATACGCAATAGGTGCAACCATGTATGAGACGTCCGCAGTAGTGAATTCTAGTTCTCTGTTTTGCGGGTGGCGATAAAAGGAAGTAAAGTTTGCCATACTGCATCAAGTTTAAATTCAGTTGAATTGTTAGAATCGTAAAGAATCTAGCGCCCTCGAGCAGACAAACGGAGCTTGGTTGACTTCAATCTCATTCGATGATTTATAAAAAATTTGATGTGGCATTTGGATATGCCATGTATGTTAACACAAGACTTCGCAATTTTTTAAACAATTTATTAAAACAGAAAAGTAGAAAGTATTCACATATGCTTAATATTTTTATTTTAATATTTAATATTTGATTTTTCTAATTCGAATATAAGGTTGTGGATTTTAGGGTCACCTCAGACACATATTCCTCATATCGGTTTTTTAATGTACATTTTATCTGTATGTACTTTGCAAAATTCATAAATCAAAAATAATTTAAAAAAATTAATTCTTTTTGATTTACTTTTTACGTACGTTTCAGTTTTGCAAATCGTGTAACGTTGCGTTATGTTTCAACCTAGAGCAAGATTGCTGCTACCTACAATACCATTCGTAAATGAATATTACTGTAGATACGGTAAATCCAACAAGTGCCAGGAGCCTTTTAAAGAAGTGAGTACCCATGTTATATATTTATTCAATTTTATACTTATATCTATCTATCCATTTAGTTTTTATAGTTGCCTAGCTATAATATGTTCTGCTAATTATTTCAGACTATCATCGTTGAAATAGTTAAGTTAGTTATGGTACAGCCTATTTACGTCCCACTGCTGGGCCTTCCCTCACTTCTGAGAGGGTTTTAGGGCAAAGAAGTGCCCGCTGCGCTACCCCTATGCGTGTTGGCGTACTTCACATGTCTTCGAAATATTTTTTCTTATTTCTCAGACAGTCCGACTTCCTCACGATATTTTCCTTCATCGCCGAGAACATGGTAGATCAGCACTTAAAATTGCAATTAGCAATTTCATTCATGCCAGCGGGGATCGCAACCGGTTTGCGAGCGTACTGTGAAATTTAACGCGAGAGCTAACCATCTGAGCTACAGGGGCTCTTCTAAACCACCACGGCTCTCATCGTTGAAACGAATACACCTTTTAATTTTGTATGTTTTTTTTTCTATAGAATAGGGTGACCAACCCGGGGGTTCTCGGATTCCACCACAGCGCTTCAATGCGCCAAATCCATTTCAATTTGACGATAGAATTTAAAAGAACGGGAGCGTTAACCGGTATTTTACAGACGGCAAAAAACATTATATTTTAAGTAAAACAATTGTTAATTAAGTAAATTATTGATTTTATACATACTGTATTTTTTATTCCTTCTTGACAGCCCTAAGTAACCACGGAAAAACAGCCGTGATGTAGAAAGAGGAAAAGATGCAAAGTAATAAAGACACTCGCGCGCAGCGATGAAGGTTTATTAGGCTTGCGTGCGCAAATTATCCAAGGAATAAAAAGTTCCATACCCTGAAGTACCACATCAGCGACAGAATCCGCAACAACGTTGGGATCATCCGGCGAAAAGCATACCCGCCCCCAAGGGTAGGATGCATAGAAAGAACGCATTCCATCCCAATCGGCTGACATATTATTTAAAACTACTTGATTAATTTTATTGATTATGTTTATTATAATTTCGTATACTATATTGTATGCTTTATTGGTTAATATATGTATGTATGTGTATGAGTGTATATATGTATACATAATATTATATAATGCGTTTTGAATAGTATGAATAAATAAGTTAGTTTTTCTTTCTCTCGCGGCTCTACCCATAGCTCTCACCACACTACAAAAGGTAAGCTGGCAGAGAATGCCTTTTCGGCATTAAGTTCGCCTTTGTACCAAATTGTTTTGTTTGAGTGCAATAAAGAATTTTCTATCTATCTATCTATAGTGCCAAACACGGCGGCAGACTGCAGAATGCAACTGCGATTTCAGCGTGAGTGGCACCACACTCCGGACAAGACAATGGTCCGAGGAGCCTAAAGGGGCGCCGACGGAAATCTGATATCCGTCCGGGTGAGAGGTCAGCAGAAGGTTCAACAGGGAAGGTGCATGATCCTCCACATCTGGAATCCGCGTAGGCGAAGTAACCAGTTGTGTCAGATCATATGCCAAGGCAGAATCATGAACAGATCTCCCCGCATAATCGGTTAAACGTGAACCAAGCCATTCGGCGTGATGGGCGTTAAAGTCGCCGAGGTTTACGATCTCTGCGGAGGGGATCTGCTGTAACAACGAATCTGTAGCCATTCGGACGTGGTCGAAGAGTCTGTCTGTTTCAGCATTACCGCTATGGGACTTATAGAGGCACCCGTAGACGCGCGGATGGTCGTCGCTGTCTACGCGTAGCCAAAGGATGAACAGTTCCGAACCTTCAAGACTGCCGAGGCGTCGAGAACAAATGTCCTCTCTGACGTAAACGCAAACTCCAGCCCGAGGCACAAAGGAGTGTTCCAGTTTGTACCCCGAGTAGGAGAGATACGAGACATCAGCCGGAGAGGACACCTGGGTCTCGGTCAGAAAGAGCAGAGCCGGCCTCGCCGTCTCGCGATGGTAGTGGACGGCGTTAGGTTTAGGATAGCGTGGCAGGGGTCGCCTTGGTCTTGTTGCTCCGTTTGCCCCGAGCAGTTGTAGTTTTGAGCGGAATTTTACCCCCCCCCCCCCCCCCAAGAATACGCGGGCAGCCTGAGCACGCCTTCATGCACTGAGTGTCTGCTACATTTTAAACCAGCAGTTCCCTGAAAGAACTAGATAAAACAATATTATCCCCCCCTTTGTTTTGTTGCTTTGTTGTACATAACTCATTTGATCCTTTATACAAACATAAAACGATCAATATGTTTTTCTACCACTAAATCTAAATCTAATATATATATTAAAATTCTATTACCAATTTTTTCTTGAACAATGCCCTTTTTCCATGTATGTTTATTACCGTTATAAAAGTATTGTTTAACCAAAACTTGATCTCCTTTTTTTAATTTAACACTGCGTTGTCCTCCATAGTTTCTAGTTTGTGAGATCTGTTTAGAGCAAACATTTTAATTAGATTTAAAAGACAATGTTGAAGGTGAGTTTTGTGACAAGCGATTTTGTGCCTCGCAACAGATCGAAACGACAACGTAACGAACGGCCAAACATCAATTGAGCAGGAGAAAACCCTGTTGTTGTATGAACGGAGTTACGATAGCTAAACAAAAGGTTATTTATTTTTTTAGTAATTGAAACTTGATTATTTTTTTCGGTTAGAATAATTTTTATATCCTTTTTTATTGTTTTAACACTGTTTTCGCTTGTCCATTCGAGGCCGGATGATAAGGAGGGCTAGTTATGTTTTTGATTCGGTTGATACTACAAAAATCGTTAAACTCATTAGAACATAAATTTGTCGCGTTGTCCGTTACTTATACTTTCATTAAACCAAACCTACTCATAATGTCTTCTAATTTTATAATAATCGACGAGGTGTCTGTTGACTGCATAGAATATCATTCAATCCACTTGGTATGAGCGTCAACGATGATGAGGTAATGCTTGCCCTCTAGTAAAAACATATCAAGATGCACACGTTCCGTTAGAAAGCTCCGGGTAGGGCCACGGAGAGAGCGGAGAGCGTGGCGGAGGGATTGAAGAAATTTCCAAACCTTGGCAGTGTCGCCGCTTTCGACTGATTTGTGAACATGGCGTCGTTGTGCTTCACGACAAAATCAGGCGAGGACACAATAATTAAGTCGAGTAAAGATGGCGTACAATCAGGAAGGTTATATGTCGCAGAAAGCGGTAATATATGTAAGTTACACGCCTCAGTAATAGATCGTAGCTTTTTACACCTATTGTCTCTTTTATGTAAATATGTATTAAAATCAGCCATAATTATGGTGTGACTATAGAACGAGGTCCAATTATCTAATAAACATTCAAAAGAGGAAAAGTTATCAACGTGCAGGGACGGACTGTAACAAACACCTAGAAGAATTTTCGTATAAGACAGTGTTACTTCAATAAATAAATGCTCAACCGCATCAGAAGTAGGACGCTAAGTGGACAAACTTACAACAGTAAGTTATAGAGGAGAGTAGAGGTAATGTAAGAACAAAGGTAAATCTCCATCCCTCCACCCCCTTACCAATACGGTCGTTGCTAATGAGATAAAATTCTGTTGAATGGATGGTAGGCATGGCTTCGACCATGATTCGGAGACAAGAGTGGCATGAATGTTACGGTACGTGTACACCAAAACTGATTTTGTCGGCCGATGGCGGACGGAACTACCCGGACGAGTAACTCGGACGTTGCCCGTATTCTGTAGTTGACTCTGTTGCTTAACAGACGCGTTTTTAAAATGGAGGAATTTGAAGAAATGTATCTTTTTGAAAATTCATACCGCAATCTAATTCGTCGACGTCATCGTCAGCGACATCGGCGTGTGTGGATTATAGAAAAGAGAAATATTTATGTTCAGAAAACAGGGTTCAATAAATTATAATTTTTCCATAAATTTTATTTTAAACTCTACTGTAATAGAAGAAAACGTGTGAAATTGAAATAAAAATCCATAGTTTAGTGACCTATTGGTTTTATTTTAGTTAATAAGTATTATTTAGACGTAATAAATTGAAAAATTGTTGTAAATTCGAGTCCAAATCTGCATTAGTGATCGTGTACAGATGTTGAAATCATTCGAACTATATACATACACCTAAACACTGCCTTAACTACTTATTTACTATTTTAAAACAACACGTGTTACTATATTTTAGTGAGACGAAGTGTGCCATACTGTTTACCTTTGAATATTCCTATGCACATAAATATTTTTGTTTTCTTGGTCCATTCTTGTACAATAAAATAAATAAGCAACTAAACTTATACATTTTAAATAGGAATCAATGTAAAAAAAACCCTATTCAAATGGCTTCAAAAACTAGATTTTTTATAGGATAGGGTGATAAACGAGCACACAGTCCAGTTCTCTACACTCACCATACGAAACACAGCAGATTAAGCTACTATTTACGCAGGTATTCTGTGAGAGCCTGGTCCTTCCCCGGTCGAGCCCACTCATTCATGCTACAACCATAATAGCCGTAGCGTGGATCTACCACGTAAATGATGAAACAGAAGAATTATTAAAATCCCTGAATAACTGAATTACTTTTATAATGTATAATTAATATACTATTAAATTATATCCTCTTATAATTATTATTACTTAATGAATAGGAAAAACCGTCGCAAACACATACGAAAGGAACAATTTACACTCAACACTTAAAAACCAACTTATATATTTTGGTTTAATTTTAATACTTTAAAATAATACTGTTTGATATATGTTTACGTAAGTTTCTTAATCATTAAGATTTCTGTTAAAATCTCCCATAAGAAAGCACTATTGTGGGAAATACAAGCTTGATAATTATTTTCCTGAATTAAGAAATTATTATTATTATATTATTATGTTGATGATTGTGAAGGAGTCGTTTGATTCGTGGTCAGTGGCAAATGGCCCTTCGCGGATGCGGATGTTTGTGAAGGCGTCATTTGATTAATGATCAGTGGCAAAGGCTTTTCAACATTGACAACGCATGGAGTAAATGACATATTTGATGACAAGTCTCCAGAATCGGGGCGACTTATTTCTTCCATGAACATATCTAACAATTTTCGTTGAACAAAAATTTTTCTATTTCGTGGCACTTCTCTTAAGTATGGAAGCAAACTCAACAAAAAGTTACCATCAGGATCATCTGCAGATTTATCTGCTAACCTGGACTCATATAACTGAAGTTTTCTTTTTTCGATCTCTAAATACTCTTGGTCCACATCAATATTTCTCTATTTCATAAGTCTTCCAGTTTGATTGGATGTAAAACGATGAGCTTGCGTTATAGGTGCACGAATAGGTTTGGTATGTGGTCTAGTATGTTGTTGTGACGTGGAGAATACTGCTTGGCTCGAATTTGAAGCTCCTAGCTGCTACAAAGATGAAGGTCCAGGCTGCAAAGGCGCGGGTGTGGGCTGCGACAAAGGTGAGAGTTCAGGCTGCGGTACTGTTTGTGGCTGTGATTCAGGTGAATACTTAGAAAAATAGGAGGACTCCGCATTATCTTCAGTTTATTGACTGGGAGGTTCAGGCACATTTCCGGTTAAAGTTTTCGGTGTGATTTGTTTCGCCAAGAATAATAACGTTAATCTCTGGAATTGCTATATCCATTCCGATGCAACTTCAGCCCATAACCGTTTCGAAACATCTCGATTATTGTAATTTTTTGAATGTTTATCCCACAGGGTTGGTCTATTAAAAACATAACTAATTAATTTTTCAATATCCATAGTCGTTTAGGTGTATAAAAACTCTGACAGAAACAATCGAATAAATATAGAATTATTAAATTAAACTATAAATACACTTAATTTCCTCTGTAGACGCCGGCAGTCTGGCGAGAAATCTCAACAAGTTCGGATCGGCCGTTTTCGTGCGTCATCGGGCGATGGCGGTCGTGTTGGTGTACGCGCTCTCTTTGTTTTACAAGTGTTTGATTCGATCGTCCGAGTTCGGCCATCGTCGCCCGAGCAAACTTCGGCCGATGACGGATTAGGTGTACGCGAGCCGTTAAGGAACTCAAAAGACGCAAGCATGTTTTTGTAATTATAGTGGGCTGGAATACGTTGTGCATTTACTTAGGTGAACCACATTAAATTTTTCAGAGAGTCTGAGAAGTACGAATTAAGGGCATCGTTTAACGGAATTGAAGACATTGTACTGTGAAAGCTAAACTCACTAGATGTATCATCATTTGACGGCAAAGACAAAAAATTACCAAAATCATCATTAACAATACTATTATCAAATGACATAATATATTATAAAGTAAACCAAAAATATATAATAAACGATTAAATAACAAAAAGTATGAAAATTAAATATACGAAAGCCCAACCCGCCAGCAGTCTGAAAGAGATTTACATCATTTAAAAATGTATAAAATAATGTTTAAAAGCCATTACCACAAGGTAACAAAAAATAATTGACAAAAAAAAACAAATCGTGCAGAAAAACGAAAAAAGTGAAAACTTAAACATCATTTAGCTAATTTTATGAATAATATACACAGTCAGGTCATAAGACGTATTGTCACACAGTAAAAACTTTTCTTTTAGAATGGCGGCCACAAAAAAGTTTATTGAATTCGAATTGCGAATTGTTCATAAAAATAAAACTGTATACTTTTTAGAATTTTACTCATTTTTAAATATGGAGTGGACGCTTAAAGGAGACCGTGTTACAGTTATTGCGTTGCATCATTGCGGTTACGCGCCAATTAAAATTTTTGACATACTGAAAAATTTGAATATAACCAAAAGATTCATCTATCGTACCATCAAACGATACAATGAAGACTCTAGTGTAGATGACAGGTCAAGAAGTGGTCGCCCTCGCTCTGTTAGGACTCCAGCAGTGATAAAAGCTGTGAAGGCGCGAATTCAAAGAAATCCCAAACGTAAGCAGAAACTGTTGGCCCTTCAGATGGGGTTAAGCAGAACCACGGTGAAAAGGGTGTTAAATGAAGACTTAAGGCTTCGGGCATATCGAAGAAAAACAGGACATCGTTTGAATGCTCGTCTAATGGACCTGAGACTGAAGAGATGCCGCGCTTTGTTGAAGCGGTACGCGGGAAAAAATATCGGGAAATTTTTTTTTCGGATGAAAAAAATTTTTACCGTAGAAGAGAGCTACAACAACCAAAATAATAAGGTGTACGCACACAGTAGTGAAGAAGCGAGCAACCGTATTTCGCGTGTCCAACGAGGTCATTTTCCATCCTCGCTCATGTTATGGTTGGGAGTTTCTTATTGGGGCTTAACAGAGGTACATTTTTGTGAGAAAG
Source organism: Parnassius smintheus behrii (assembly GCA_036936625.1). Taxonomy (NCBI): domain Eukaryota; kingdom Metazoa; phylum Arthropoda; class Insecta; order Lepidoptera; family Papilionidae; genus Parnassius; species Parnassius smintheus. The sequence goes on from JAUPFT010000025.1 coordinate 1,601,691, forward strand.
GTGTAAAAACGAATGCAGTTGTGTATCAAAATACAGTCCTGACGAACCTTGTGGAACCTGTTTCTCATACCATGTTCAATAACACTGGGCACTGGGTATTCCAACAAGATTCGGCGCCAGCTCATATAGCGAAGAGCACACAAGACTGGCTGGCAACGCGTGAAATCGACTTCATCCGGCACGAAGACTGGCCCTTCTCCAGTCCAGATTTGAATCCGTTAGATTACAAGATATGGCAACGCTTGGAGGAAAAGGCGTGCTCAAAGCCTCATCCCAATTTGGAGTTACTCAAGACATCCTTGATTAAGGCAGCCGCCGATATTGACATGGACCTCGTTCGTGCTGCGATAGACGACTGGCCGCGCAGATTGAAGGCCTGTATTCAAAATCACGGAGGTCATTTTGAATAAACTTTTGTGTTATAAGAATCTGTTTTGTTAAGTTCATTTTGGTATATAAATGGTTACATAATGAATAAACTTGTTTCAATTATTTTATATTAAACATGTTACAGGATTTATCACCTGACTAGGTATTATTAAGCCATTAAAAGCTAGCGATGCCATTTGGCATCACTTAGGAGAGGTTTGAATTTTCGCGCCCTGAGCTGTCAAAACAAAATCATATGTAATTAGTCCGCATCTTATCTATAGGTTATGGACTATAGGTTCATTCTATGACAGTTTCAACCAATCAGGATACGCAATTTTTTTCTACAAATACTCTAAAGTTTAGTGTTGAAAAAAGACGTCGAAAAATGGATTACGTTTTTAAGTAAGTAACTTTTATGTTCATATTATGAAATTAAAATGTATGTTTAACCATTTGGGTATATTTAATAATAGTATACCTATGATGTGATACGTAATTTGTAGAAAATTGACTTATAGTGAAAGCAATATTAAGAAAAAAATACTAGTTGATGCCGTTTGGCACCGCTAGCTCAATACCGTGTCTTTTCACATATTGGAAATTTTCTGCGTTAATCTTTTTTTTATATTTCTGTTTTTACTTATGATTGTTTTTTAAAACTATTATAATTTCTATATCTATTATATAATAATAATTTGTTATCTTCGTTATAACTATTAGATTTTATTTCCTTTTCATTTTATTTTTACAGAGATTGTACGCTTCACGAAGCCATTAGTGTTCTAGAAGACGACAAAGCGGAACCGGCATTGATTTATATTGAACAATCTGATCCTGCTGCCTTAACAGATGAGGATTCAGCAGACGAAGACGAGTGGGGGAATAAATTATCTGGACGCCAATTGAATGCAATTGAATGCATGTGAGGTAAGATTAGCACCACGAAGAAGTCCTAGTCCTCTTGTGGATTTTAGTAAAGATAAGGAGAGTCCTGTAGCCTCCACTAGTAGATCTTTAACTACACGTGGTCGTGGTGGTCATGGGCAACGTCACTCACGTGGCAGAGGGCGCAGTCGCATGCTACGAGGGAAAAGTACCCGCTTTCAAGGTAAAACCACAAACACTCGTGACAGCTCTTCAAATACGGTGAGTGACGCATTATCTGATGATAACAGCGTGCCAGTTACTAGAACATCAAAGAGACCGAAAATCTGGGTACAAGAAGATCTGAAGGACAATAGGGTAATTTTACCGGAACAGCAGTTGAAATGTTTAAACTCTTCCTTGATACCGATTTTTTTGAAATGATTTTATCCGAAACTCAAAAATATGCTGTTTTTTTGAATTGTCTAGATCCTAAAATTACAATTAATGAATTGGTGGCATTGATGAGAATGGTGGATTGATGAGATGCCCTCCAGTATTCAATCGTTACCAATGAGTTTTTATCACGACAATCTTTTCACTAGTTTTGAATTACTCTGTGAGTTGAAACGACGGGGTTACCATGGAACGGGCACTGTAAGAGAAAATAGGCTTCCTAAAGACATACCCCTGACTAATAAAAACGATTTCATGAAAGTACCTCAAGGCAGTTGTATACACAAAGAGCAAAGGAGAAGGTGTAATTGTGGTGCGATGGAAAGATAATTCTGTTGTTACAGCCATGGTAACCCGTTACGGTGTGGAACCACTCTCCAATGTGACAAGGTATTCTGCATCCGATAAGAAGAAGATACAAGTACTTCGGCCATCTGTTTATACAAACTATAATAAATACATGGGAGGCACAGATTTGATGGACCAAAACCTCAATACCTATATAATTGGATTTAGAGGCAAGAAATGGTGGTGGCCTATTTTTACATACCTGATTGACGTAACTATTTGTAGCGCCTGGGTCCTTTCAAGGTGCGCTAGTAGTTCTTTAAGCCAGCTGGACTTTCGGAGACATATTGTTCAAACATACTTGCATCAATTTCGAACCCTTCCTAGATCAGGCGGTCGTCCATCTACATCCAAATTTTCAAAAATAGGAAATAGAGTGGCTGATGAAATACGCTACGACGGTATAGGTCATTCTATTGAGGGGGGAAAGCGAAAAAGGTGCGCGCCGGAAATCTGTAAGAGCGAAACTAGGGCAGAATACCGAATGGTGAAGGTCGGTCTCTGCCTTTCTTGTAATTTTCAATACCATACTAAACTCTTTATAATATCATAAAAATACTAAATTACAGATATTTTTTTAATTAACTTAATTCTTGTTTTATTTTCAAAAAGCTATAAAATATTAAGTCCTTAGATTATAACGTATGAGCTTCTGTTTTCTTACATTTTTATATAAGCAAAACAGCATCATAATTTTATACGAAATGCTAACATAAAAGGTTAACGATGCCATGTGGCATGATGAAAGACCACTCCTTTTCTGTAGGTCGATTCCGGCCGTTTTTTCTCAATTTCTTGCTTAAGTCTTACTAGTTGTTGGCAGTAGAGATTTGAATCGATGTTTTTACCCCGATGTAAAAAGCTCATAATAAACGATGCTCTTCTAATCCCACCATACACACAGCATCGCCTTATTGCGTGTTAATCCGGGTTTCGCTACAGTCTGTGGACTTGACTATCCTTTGACCATGATCTTTTTCGTACGATCTTGTAGGTGATCCACTCTCATCACCAGTGATTATTCTTTGCAAAAATGGTTGTTTTATTAAGTTTCAATAGAGAATCGCGAATGAGTACACGATTCCTTAGGTTTTTTTTCAATGAGCTCGTGTGATACCTAAATATCTATAACCCTGTAATGTATTCAAAGTAGTTGTAATACTTCCAATACATTACTCTAAGTAACTCAGAGGCTCTGAATTCCTTGTTAAGTTTGAGACATTAATATATCTAAACAGCAATAGTACACATAACTTTGGAGTACGATTCCGAGTATGAAATTCTCTCACCTTCTGATATTTTTCATAAAAAAAAGACGTGTGGCACTCGGGGACTGCCGCGGTAAAGTTATTGCATAGCATTTTGTATTAACTTATGCAATTATAATTATTTATTTATTTTATTTATGCAGTATTTCTTTTTCTTTGATATTAATTCAGGTTACTTAGGTTAATCCAATCAAATTCAACCAGATTTAACCGAACCCGCGTTATAACGAACTCACTATTTGTGAAAAATACTGTATCACCGGACCGCGTCGCAAAAAACTCAGGTTCGCGCAGTACATACGTCAGGGCGGCCGTACGGCAATTATATTAACAAGACGCGCAACTACTCAGTTCCACGCTCCACGGCAAGATTTGTCACTTATTATTTATTGTCCAATTAATTGTCTTTAAGTTCAAATGGCACGCTCTATTAACATAAGTCTAAGACAAAACAAGGAGACTTTCAATATATTAACAACCCGGCTTCGCGCAAAAACTCTCGCGACCCCTATAATGCGACCGGAGAACGTCATCGTCATTGATTGTCGTCTACAATGTCCCGAGGGACAATGCAGGTATCGGACCTCGGGGTATACCCCATTGCCCGGGTGTTCCTCATGGCCCATCACTATGGGCCAGTCCTTATAGCCTTTTTAGGCATTGTGTGGAATTTCCGGATTAATCCGTACTTGGTAGTATTTTTTCCCGTAATTGGTTAATTACGGGAAAAAGAGAGGTTGTCCAGTAACAGTCGAAGTTGGCCTTTCAGCGGCATTGTGGGTTGTTACTCGACTCTCTAATCACATATAGAGAGGAGTTCTCTTGGAAGAGGTCGCCCGTCCGGTGGCCGGGTATGTAACGGCGCAAAGCCGTTAAGGTGTTCGTGTGGCCCGTTATCGGCACGGTCAAACATGCCGCGCGCTAACCGGGCCACAAAGTCGTAGATACTCTCGACCTTCAAGTCGGCCGCTATCACGTCATTCCGGACGTAGCGACCTGCTCCGACGATCGTTCTTAGAGTCAGATTCTGCTGGGCCTGTAGTCGCCGCCTCAGAGGGTCGCTCAGAAGTGCGTACCAGGCCGGTGCAGCGTAAGTAATGATGGTCCGGATATACATCTTGTATATCCGGAGCTTGGTTCGAGTTGGCAGCTTGGATGCCAGGACCGGCAAGAGCGTCGCCCGCGCACATCGGGCCCGGCGGACGACGAAGTCGACGTGCGCTGTCATGCGCAGCGTCCTGTCGATCCTGCACCCAAGGTAAGTTACAGCCTTCTGGTACGCAATCTCCTGGCCGTTGAGGGTCAGCGGAGGTGGAAAATTTCTGAGACGGCGAGTGAGCAGAGCGGTCGTCTTACCAACGTTGACGACCATCCTCCACTCATCCAGCCATGGTGGCAGCAGGTCCAGCAGACGCTGCATCTTGGCAGTGGCTATGTGGGCTCTTCTGGACGAGGTGAAATAGGCGCTATCGTCCGCGTATAGCGCCAGCTCGACGTCGTCCTCCCACTCTTGAAGCCTGCCTGCCAGTGTGGGTATGTCGTTGGTGTAAGCCGCGTACAGGACTGGTGTCAGACAGCTGCCCTGTGGAACGCCGGCTCTGATGGTTCTGGTTGCGGACTCGGCGTCCTCTACGCAGACGTAGAACTTCCTGTCTTCCAGGAAAGACGCCATTAACCGCAACATAGCAAGAGGGACACTGGTCTGTTCTTTCAGCTTATATAGTAGTCCTATGTGCCACACCCGGTCGAACGCCTTCTCGATGTCGAGAAAGACGCCCAACGATATGCGGCCACGATTGTACTCTGCCGCAAGCAGGTGCAGCACTCTAGTCAATTGTGTGACTGTAGAGTGACCCCTCCTGAATCCGTGCTGCTCCGCCCGAAGTTGGATGCACGGACGGAGACGTCTCAGCAGCAATCTATCAAACAGTTTAGCTATGTGTGGTAATAGCGTGATCGGCCTGTAGCTGGCAGTTCTACGCCTGTCCTTCCCGGGTTTCGGCAAGACGATAATTCTGCCTTTTTTCCAGTCCTCCGGGAAGTGGGATGTCCGCAATATCCCATTGTAGAGTCGACCAAGCTCTACTATGACTCTATTGGGCAGCTGTCGGAGTGCAGCGTTGGTAATCCCGTCGTGCCCCGGCGCCTTCCTCGGTTGCAGGCGGGTTACTGTCCTCCGCAATTCAGCGGGGGAGATGAACCACTCTCCTGCAAGAGGCGGCGCGGGCGACGACAGGAACTCCTGTACGCGACTTTCCTTCCTGGCATGAAGCTCCATGAACTCCGCACTTGCTGGGTTCGGCATAAATTGCTCCTCGAAGTGCTCGACTAGGATATCCGCTCTGCCCTTGGCATCGTAGCAGCGTTTGCCTGTGTTATCTATCAGCGGGCAAACGGGAGGTTTGGTTCTGGTTAACTGCCGGTTCAGTTTATAGAGCGACGCATCTTGCTCTTCAGCCTTGCTGATGCGCCGATCCCAGGCGTCGCCTCTGAAGGCCTGGACTGCAACCGACAGTTCCTCCGAGATGGTATTGAGCTGGGTCTTTAATCTGGGGCAGCGAGTACGCGCCCAGAGCTTTCTTAACGCTCTCTTGCGCCTGATCTGCACGCATATGTTAAGCGGCAGATCGTCTCGCCTGGCAGTGATCGGGACGATCGTAGAGGCCGCGTGGAGGGCCTCCTTGATGTTTTTAGTGATTCTAGTTGCAGCGGCTTCTACGTCGTCCGCTGTGCTTATCGGCTGGTGTGCTGGAGGTCTCTGCTGCAGGTGTTGACAGTAGAGCCTCCAGTCGACACGTGTCTTAAACGCTCTGGGCGGCGTAGTCACCGCCTTCAGGCCAAGGGTTATCAGTAACGGGAGGTGCTGTGAAGAAAGGTCGTACAGCACTTCTACCACTATCGGATAGTTGACGTTCCTAGTGAGCACGATGTCTAATACATCCGGTTTCCTCCTTGGGTCAGTAGGAACGTGTGTTGGTTCCTCGGGACCTAAAACGTCATACGAGTTCTTCTCCGCATCTTCATATAGTTCATGACCCGGCGGGGTGATCACTCTGGACCCCCACGCCGGGTGTTTAGCGTTTAGGTCCCCGGCGACAATTGTGGGTGTGTCGCCTTCCATCACCGTCCGGATGTCTGAGGAGCAAAATGGAGTCCCTGGCGGGCGGTATGCCGCGTAGATTCTAAGTTCCTCGCCCGCCGCCTCCATTTTTATGCCGATAGAGCGCATAGTCTGGTAAGGTGGTAATTCCAGCTCTTGATGGACGATGTCCCTCCTCACTAGAACCGCTGTTCCTCTGTAGGCGGCCCCTTGAGCAGTGACCTCGTCCTTCCTGTAGATGTGATAATTCGGCAGCTTAATATGCGTCTTTGGATTCAACTTTGTCTCTCCCAGCAAGATGATGTGTAAATCTTGTTGCTGGGCGACTGTGCGGAGTTCATGCAGCTTCTGCTGTATTCCGTCCGGGTTCCAATAGAGGAGGCGCAGATTACTCTCCTCCGTAATGCCGGGCAAGAAGGTTTGCCAGCGCCTTCATTATCGCTGTCACTGGGTCTGTCCCGGCTCTTATGTCAGCCAGGACTTGCGTGCCGACCTCGATAGCAATACCAACCAGACGTTGGATTGCATCTGCTGTTTCGAGGCCGGTGGAAGGTGTTCTCCTGTAAGAAGGCGTTGGCAATTGTCTCGGGTGTGGTTGCTCCTGGTCCTGCCCTCTTGGCTTGTGGGTTGAGCGCGCTCTAGATTTAGAGCGGGCCCTACGTTCTGGTAGGGCCCTTTCTGGCACTGTACCCACGTTGGTTGTCTCCCGAGTAATCTGCGCCTTTTGCGAGGCTACTGGTACTGTTGGTGTCGGGGTAGAGGTAACAGCCTGAGGAGGCTGCGCCTTCTTCCTACTTCTCTCCCGCCTCCTCTTCTTTGAGGGTTGCCGTTCTGTGGCAGGATTGGCGGGAGGCTGTAGAGTCGCCCCGGTGGTTGCCCTGGTCGTCGTGGGTTCCACCGTTTCCTGGGATGTTACGGGTGGGGGGGGGGCTGGTTGCCTGCCCTTCCCGGTAATGGTGGTCCACCCGTCCTGCTGAATGGTAACAGCTTTCGGGCGACTCTGGGGGGCCTTTTTTGGTGCCTCCGGGAGTAGTCCCGGTAAGGTTAACCCCTGCCTCCTAGCAGTCCTCCTCAGGACTGGGCATCGGCGGTCATTTGCCGTGTGGTTTTTACCACAGTTGGCATATTTCGGTTCTTCTTCTCTACCCCGAGGGCAAAGGCTTGCAATGTGCTCCCCGGCACAGCGCACGCATCTCACTGGCCTGAAGCAGTTGGCAGAGGCGTGCCCGAAGGCCTGGCATCGGTGGCACTGGGCTGGTCCTGCTTTTCTTTGCCAGGCCTCGATGACGACCCCTCTCATATAGAGGAGTTCGTCGATGTTATAAAGGTCCTGGAGCTGCTCCAGGCTCAAGTGGTCCAGTTGGGCAAAGTAGACGCAGCCAGGTCTGCTTCTACGAGGTGGTATTGCCTTCACATATTTAATGGGGAAGCCTTTTGCCCTTATAGCCTCCTCTATGTCCTTGGTATCCGTGCCCATAGGTAGACCCCGGATGCCCACTTTAGTGGGCTTGTCCTCCTCCGGGGTATAACAATACCACGACAGTGTTGGTGTTTTCTTTGTCAAATCCACCATATACCGCTGTACTGTGCGGAATTCGTTAGCACTCTGCGGTGTAAATCTGACGCCTTTCCCAAACGGACGGGCATTTATGGGGTGGCCCAACATTTTATTGAGCTCCTTAAAATGCCTCGTCCAGTCTGGTAGGCATTCGGCCACTATAGGTGGGTAACGGCCCTTCTCCTGGTCGGCAGGTTTCTCTGTAGGCGCTGCCACCGGCGGTGGTCGTGGTACTGCTGGTGCAGCTACCATATGGGCATAACTGGTAGATGGTCGTTGGCCATCGTCCTGTGGAAGCCCGGACGGATTTATTGTTGCCACCGGCGATGATCGGCCGGCGGATGCAGCGAGGGTGGCATACGTGGTTGACCCCCAACTGAAGGATTCCTCGCCCCCCTGCTCATACTGGGCCGAATCATGGCTTCGCCGATCCGGTGATATGGAGCGGGGGGGGGGGGGGGGTTGCGGTGGAGAAGGTGACCTGGGTGGCGATCTCAGCACCTTCTTTGTGGTCGCTCTATGGTACTCTTCGTCTTCCTCTGATGAGGTTGGTGCTTCATCGGAAGACGGTTGGGAGCCAATCCGTTGCCTCTTCTCATACAAGGAGGATTCCGTTTCCGGAGGAGTATGACGTCTCGCCGTTTTCTTTGCCCGCTGCTGCTGGGGCGACGGTTCCTGCCTAACCGTGTGCTCAGACACGGCCGGCGTGAGCGCGACGCCCGAATTCAGAATTTAATTTTGTTAAAAGAAAATTGGTCAAATAAAAAATAAAGGATGAAAATAAAGCTTAAGGGAATATAAAAATAAATCGTATTTATTTGTTACTTATTTCGAGTTTTACAAGAAAAGTATAATATTTACTGGAGACAATTATTTTATTATTATAATAGTACATGATATTCCCTTTAAAATGACACCAATATGAATAATATCTTATATCTATATCTACAAATAAATAAAATTGAAGTGTCTGTTTGTAATGTTAAAATAACAGCTTTTTATTAAATGCATATGAAAGTACTATTTTTGTCTGTCTGTCTGTCTGTCTGTTTGTTCCAGCTAATCTCCGAAACAGCTGGATCTATTTTGACGGGACTTTCACTGGCAGATAGCTGATGATATAAGGAATAACTTGAACTACTTTTGTTTTAGAAAAAGAATTAGGGTTCCGCGCAAAAAAAATTAAAACCCATGAAATCCATATTCAACGCGGGCGAGATCGCGGGGAAAAACTAGTACTCAATATAGATACATGTATACTTATTTTTATTTATTTATTATTTTAATAAATAAATAAAAATAAGTATTAATAATTTCTAGACACATCTCAACAGATATTTCGTTTATAAATTGCTATCAATATTGAAGCATTCTTTTATATTTAGCATCCATTGAACACAAAGCTGATAGGAATACTTTTTAAACAACATAATATAATCAATAAACGATAATCGCGTATAGTGAATTTCGAGGTAAATTATTATATGTAAAGTTCCTAACCAGTACACAAACAAAAATGGCGAAATATCATTTTCAGATTTTTTTCTATGTAGTTATTTGTTACAGAGTACACAGATAAAATTCACTCTCACAGATGACAAATTTCAAACACCACAATCTCTAATTTTTTACTCTGCTATCTTCAGCGCTGTACACGAATGGAACGATGTCGTTGAGAGCCGTGGTAGCTCACATGGTTAGCGCTCGTTATAGATATCACAGTACGGGAGCAACCCGGGTTCGATCCCCACTGGCACCAATGAAATTGTTGCGTGCTGATTTAGCTATCAGTTGGAAAGTCTGTTTTTCTGGGCCGTTTTGTTTTGTTACACTGACATCTCGCAAGTCACCTAGGGACCTAGGAGGTTGTCGGTTGCTTATTTTTTATTTTTCTTTAAAATTTTCGTCGGTAAAATAACATATTTATAAAAGTAAAAAAAAAGTAAAGTTACAGCCTATATACGTCCCACTGCTGGGCACAGGCCTCCTCTAATTTCTGAGAGGGTTTTAAGGCAAGGAAATGTCCGCCACGCTGCCTCAATGCGTGTTGACGAACTTCACATTTCTTCGAAATATATATTTTTTAATTTCTCAGACATGCGCTACCAGCATGCGACGACGCGGCCCGCGCCTTTCCGCCACTTGCGTTTGCCGCGCTTTGTCTCGTCACAGAGTGGCGGTAATATAGGTATTTTATAAACAGCACCTGTCTAATATTATGAAATATGTAGATAAAACTTACCTTGATAAATGTATACCCTTTTGTTTGTAATATTTTTTTAGACCTCTCTTCAATCGTTTCTGCTTATTCCCCATGTTTTACAAACTAAACTTAAACATTAATAAAACTGTACAATTAATATAACTATAAAACACTACTATTAAACAAGAATCAGAAAAAACCTACTCCACTGTTAACAAAATTAAATTTTTGCAGTAATATTTTACGATTTTATTTCGTAGTGCTGAGCTCTCGCAACGCGGCGTACGTCCACCTAGCAACACGATGCGCCCCGCACTGAATTCGTGGACTAATGCGGGGGTGATATAGACGCAGTATTTAATCGGGACGCATTTTTAATTTATTATCATAAAAATAATACATATTTCTAAAAAGTAACCAAACCAAATTATTTTATTTTGTATTGCAAAGCAGTAGATATTTTTTTATATTCCTTTGATAAACAATGAAGGAGTAAAGTGGTTTCATCTCAACGATTTGGAGGCGATTTGGGTATTTTTTTATTTATTATGTGACACCGATAGAAAAATTATGGCTAAACCAAATTACGTATCAGATCATGTAGATTACTAGCTATTTTTTTCATATGTAATTTCTCTATAAGTGTCGACGAAAAGTTGGTTCATCTGCACGCTTTTTTCAAGCTTTTTGCGAGAGAGCAGCTTTAATAATAAATGCACTTTGTTCATTCATATTCAAAATTTCAAAACACTTTATACACAAACACCGTGTCGAAGACTGAGGAAAAGAAACGACGTTAGACCATCGTTAGACAATGCACGGCCTTCAAGCCACACCTCCGTGCCCGTCGGAGAGCGTGAGGTTTTTTCGTTACGAAATTTCTGGATTTTCCCGCACTCAAGGCCCGCCATAGAAGCTATGCAATAGCTTAAAAGCTTCTTCGTCTTCTTCCTTTTATTTTTGAAAGCAGTTTTACACCTCACTCTTTTGCTAAGCTCTGGACTCGCTCAGCAAACCATGGAATGAAGTTTGATTTCTTATTTCACTCAGTCTATTCAAAAGATTACTTAGTAAAATGTTAGTTTTCTGTAAGTCATTATTTTCGTACTGTAGAGCTTTAGAATCAGGATTAATGATTTCAAATAGTCAATAAAAAGGCGACAAGCACTATAAAATTGTAGCTCTTTAATACTCGTTTCCGGGTATCCACGAGATTTTTTAGGGTGGATAAACGGAATAACCCTATGTTTGCCAAATTATCGAAAAAAAATTACACTTCAGGAACACATTTCGTAGCATCGTTTAAAATTAAATTTATTGCGTGTGTCGGACGAAGAACATAATCGGCATTTGGGTTTATAATGATTTGTAATCCTTCATATACAACCGACATGACATTTGCTCCATCCTAACCCTACTAATGTAGAGGACATTTGGATAAACAAACTCCATATTCTTTTATGGTATTTAAATAACAGTTTTAAGTCCTGTACTACAACCGGATGCCGCTATGAATCCCAAAAAGAACTCGCAGATTTTTATTTCTTTAGGTGGGTAGGTACATTATCATAATTTTCTGTAATCGAGATGTATCGAAAAACTACAGAAAATTGTTTAATTTTTGACGGACCTTCTTTAGGCACGTTGGGCACAATTTGATGATATGATTTTTTCTCGGGAAGTACGGTCTAAGAGTTAAAGTGAGATTGTGGATAACATTTTATGAATTTTTACTTACACACGTTCGGGGCCCCTGTAGCCCGGGGCTCCCGTATCATTGATACGGCTGATACGGCGGTAGTTACGCCCCTGATGTGTAGAAGCGTTTCTTCCGTTATTGAACAGAACCGATACATCCTTGAGTTGCTTAGTCCCAGAATGGACATGTTTTTTTTAAGACAACAGTGTCCAGTCAGGGTTCTTACCAGAATGCGCAGTTTATTTTTACCTAACCCCAGGGCTTCTGAAACGAATTTAGGATGAAAAGCCCGTATTAAAGTTTAAAAATGTTTTAAACCTGGTGTATCAGACCAGATCTTAAGTGATTGATTGTGATAAAGAGTTTCAAGGCTCAATCGGGCTAGGCTTCTTGAGATTCCACATAATGGCTGGGTTCCAAACTGTGTTGCTCTTTATGCTCCCCCCCCCCTCCCCCGTGCGAACTCATCGGCTAGTTCATTGCCTACAATACCCGCGTGACAAGAAATCTATCTTAGAACGACTCAGTTATTACATCCTCAGGCGTTTAGACGGTTCACGCAGTCTCCAACTAGCCTCGAGTTCACTAAGTTTGATCTCAGCCCTAGCAATGCTGCTTGATTATCAGAGTTTATATAGATTACATGGTTGACGTAGTGTTTTTGTAGATTGATTTCCGCACACTGAGGTATGACGAAACTTTCTGCCTGGAAAATAGAAGTGAATCTACCCTAATTCATACTAAGTTTGAATTTTGGGGCATTCCCCATAAATTCCAAAGCCTACGTCGAATTCCATTTTTATTGCGTCGGTGTACCATATAAGGTTACCGACCGAGTCTTCTCGGGAGGGTAGTTTCACTATATACTTTTTATTAAAAGTAAGAACCGTATTTCCTTAATTGAGTCGAGCATAGATCTCAATTTTTAATAAAGCAAGCGCAGATCACCCTGAGATTTAATCCTACACAAAACCGCCTTCGCCTCCTGGTGTGAATAAAGATCAAGGGGCGTTAGACACAGAAGTGCATTAAGAGCTGTTCCAGGCGACGAAAAAGTTAAGTATTTGGGATAGTGCATGCAATTGAGGAGGGGCTGGGAGGTGCTCTCAGACTGGGTTAGGACACATTATTTTATTTTATTAAGCGAGTGTGAGCAAATTAAGTTCTAATAATTTAAACCACATGCATTGAAAAATGCCCGAAATATTAAGTCAAATTCTGGTTTGAACAACTTTAATTTTTCTACCATGTTCACCGCGTCGCACCACTATTGTACCCTTGACCTCGACAATCACTCATGTCTAAGTCAAACACTTGTACAATTGCATCAAGAAAGAGGCCAGTAAGTCCTTTTTCAGAAGAGTCACTTACTGGCTTGTAAGCAACAAAATACTCGTGCTTTAATTAGCTTGTCTTAATTAACTCGAGCTTCCTAATTAGCGTCAACAAAACGGAATGTTAGTGACAAGAGTGAGTGAATTGGTGACCGGTGGTTGATTTCGGTGCCCCCCTGATGACAGCGCCCGGTGCGGTCCACCGCTCGCACCGACCTAGGGCCGCCACTGAATACCACTGGAATCATTTAGCTATATTCAATTGAAATAAGCGTACTTATATAATAATTAATAACTGAATACCAATTAGTAATAGTTTAACCTTTTGAGCGCCACGCCTAAAACGCATTACCGTGTCCTGTACGCCAAAGCGAAAACTAAACAAAAATACCTACGAAAAAAATAGTCTTGCCAAGAGTTGATATATCGACAACACAAAATAACATGATTTTGTTGGTTTTTTATGCAATAAATGACTCTTTATAATCTTTTTATTTAATCTTGTGCTGTCTTCCACTCTTTTTATACATGTACTTTGTACATAAATAAAAAAAACAATAACAATAAAATAGTAGTAAACCACAGCACGACTCTTCATCGTGATGACGTCACTGTCACGACTGGACGACAACGGCGTAGCTGACCTTCCTTTTTGAAACTTTCTTAGAGATGTAGCCGTGTCGCACGTTGTGTATCGATTTCAAAATCGATCTAACCAAAATATACAGAGATCGACTTAAAATATTTTATATGTCGTGGGAGGCGTAGGCCAAGTGAAGCACAGAAGAAAAGTCTTACGCTCTTATGACAATGGGGGTTGGATATGATGCTGATGCTACTACATGATTTTGAGATAATCATAATCGTGATCTTTATTGCAATCAAATGGTAACAATAGATGTGATGTTTTTTTTTAATAGTCCGCATTTGAACCCAGTTTGGGCGTAGCAATTATAAAAATATTTTTAAACTACAATATTAGATTTCATTAATAAATTACATATTATTTCAAAATTCTGTAAATTTAATTAAATTAATAATCACAATATCAAGTAAAAAATAATAATAATTATTTTTAAATAAAAATAAAATTAAGTAAAAAATAATAATTGAATAAAAAAATAGTAGTAATTAAAGATAGGCACTGGCCGATGTTGTCAACACAAATTAAATAATATTTGTATCAAAATATTCATTTAAATTATAAAAACATTTTTCAACTTTAATTTAGATAAAAATGATTTGTAGTACTCGTTAAATTATTTATGTCATTTGAAAGGTTATTAAAAATTTTAACTGCCATACAGTAGGGACTAGAGCTATGCAAAGCAAGAGTAGATTTCGGCAATAGTAGCCTATTTTTATTTTTTGTAATTCGTTTGGTAAATAGTTCTGGGTAGTTTTTTACAAATTTGCATGTTTCCCAAATATAAATAGACGTCAAAGTCTTTTGACTTTAAACTTTTGCTGTGCATCTTTGCTATTTCCCCCACAACATGACAACGTGTGGCAGCCACGAAGAGGTGTATACGTAATATGCTGACAGAGCACTGGAGACATCTGTGGTTTTCTTTATTTTTCGTAATACGTAAGTGAATTTTGATAGCCTTTTTTTACTTTATTTATATGTGTTTTCCAGTTTATATGGCAGTCGATTCCCAGGCCTAACAAGTTGAAGTTGTCAACAGTTCCTATAGGTACATTATTATAAGTAAAAGAAATATTTAGTGGTGATTTTTGAACTGGTCGGAATTGCATAATTTTGGTTTTATCAAAATTAATCTCTAGGTTGTGATGTGTCAGCCAATTTGTAACCTGGTTCAATACTTGATTCAATTTATTATCTAAATGCTGGTCTTTTGTATGCGTAATAAGAATGGAAATGTCAGCAGCAAATATAATAGAGGTTTGAGAAAGTAAATCGCACAACACAAAATGTAAAATTGCTCTTCATACCTTAAGAAAAAAAAACATTTATTATTTGTAATTTTATATAATTAAAATAAATAAATTCATCATCATCGACGCTTTCTAAAATGCGAATAAGTTCTGAGGAATCGTTCATGATGCACTGCACTACTTTTTCAGCTATTCGTTTATGACGTCATCAGGGTGTCGTCTATCCTTGACCACGGCGCCCAATAAACTGATAATCTATGACGCGCTAAGGATTCGCCAGAGTTGAGATATTAGATTTATTCTCGTATGACGCCGGATGAAAAACCGTATAAATCAATAGACACAATGATGAATCAAGATGAAAGTGTGAACTTCCCAACAGAGATTTTAAATCCACCGAATTCGCTTGGTATGCCTTTGCATGTATTGAAGATAAAAATTGGATCACCAGTCATATTATTATGAAATTTTAATTCACTTAAATTATTTAACGGTACAAGATTATGTATTGTAGCAGCCAGAATAATCAGCCCTAAACGGGAATAAATAATATATACTCTGCTGCTACCATAACGCGGAAGGTGAAGATAAAAAAACATTTATTTTCTAACTATCCCTGGCTACTGAGATACTACGGACTGCATATAGATAATTTGACGTTCTTATAAAGAAACAAGAAGCAGCCGCAAATATTATTCAGCGCTACATCGATTTCACACGCCGCTATCGTCACGTATCCGTCGACCAATGGGGAGCCGTTTCTTCAACACCGCAGCTCGCTTCTCCTTGCTGTTCCGGAGCTGTATCCCACGCCGCGGCCGCTCGCCGACTACGCGCGCGCACCGACCTGCATGTCTTATGTAGCCCGATCCAGCGACGTAGCTTCGTGAACAACACACAAGTCTCACGCCGGGAAACGAAACGTACATAATAGTAATACATTTTGATTCATTTTCATTGGTCATAATGTAAGCAGTATAATTGGCTATGTACAATAAAAATAATTACCATTGGCAAATCAATTGTGAGCCAGCCATATAAATATAGGCAAGATGAAAATATATGCATTCCAGTCCACAGTCCATTCTATATTCGTACTCCAGTCGGACTTATATAAACAGTCGTTTCATTTCTCCACCTTGAAACCACTCGGAGTCTGTTAATAGTGGACCGTTCATCCCCACTATTACAGTGGTGACCCCGTATGAACACAGAGAGGGAAGACCCCGTACGAACACCGAGAGGGAAGATCCCATACGAGCACCAAGAAGGAACACCCCGCGACGTACCACTATTACATACGCGTACGAACACCGCGAAGGAAACCCGTGGCGAACACCGAGAAGGAAGACTTCAGTATTTATAAAAAAAAAAAAAGCAGTGTCATCAAGCCGTCATTATGGAGCAAGAGGCGAACACATATACATCAATTTTCGAGGAAATTCGGAAGCTATCATACGAAGTCGCTGCGCTCAAAGCTTCCCAGCAGCACACCTTTTACCAGCAACAGTACAACCAGCGCAATCAGCAACACCGAAGATCACCTTTTCGTCGCAACCGCTCTGCAAGTAGAAGTCGAATAAGCTCAACATCAAGATCCCCTTACTGCTACTATCATCGACGTTTCGGGTTCGAGGCAAGAAAATGCACAGAACCGTGTACATTCAAAAATGAAAATGCGAAGGCACTCGAACTAACTAATACGCTCAATGCGATGGGATCCAGCGTAACAGCAAAGTCCTACCGTCTTTTCGTCACCGATAAAAAAAGCAAGCTTACTTTCCTTATCGACACCGGAGCAAATATCTCAGTGTTACCGCCGAAGCAAGGACAGAAGTTGAAGCCACTGGATTTTCAACTCTATGCAGCAAACAATACGGTGATTCCTACATATGGAGAAAAAACAATGGAACTTGATTTAAATCTACGCCGACCATTCAAATGGAGATTTATCGTCGCTAAAGTCAGCAAACCAATCATCGGTGCTGATTTTCTTCAACATCACCAGTTGATCGTCGACATCAAAAATAGAAGAATCATCGACGGGAAAACCAATCTTGCATCTCAGTCTTTTGTCCAAGCAACCAATCAGCCTACAATAAGAAGCATAGATGTTCAACAACCGTATCACAAGATCCTCGAAGAATACCCTGGGATCACAAGAATAACTTCAATGAAATTAACACCGAAGAACGACGTTGAGCATTTCATCGAAACCAATGGACCACCACTTCATTGCCGTGCACGTCCAATTGCACCACACCTATACGAGCAAGTTCGAAAGGAATTCGAAAACATGATTGAGCAAGGAATATGCCGTCCAAGCAAAAGCCCTTGGTCATCACCACTTCACATTGTACCGAAGAAGAACGGAGAATTACGAGTTTGTGGAGATTACAGAAGACTGAATTCTATTACCACTCCTGACCGCTACCCAATACCGCGAGTCAGGGATTTCACTCATCAACTATCAGACAAGACTATATTCTCCACCATCGATCTCAACCGAGCTTACCAACAAATAAGAGTACGCGATGAAGACATAGAGAAGACAGCAATAATTACCCCAATGGGATTATTCGAATTCCCAAGAATGATCCCAGGATTAAAGAACGGAGGTCAAACTTTCCAAAGATTCATACACGAAGTACTTCATGGACTGGATTTCGTTTTCGCATTTATTGATGATCTCCTTGTTGCAAGCCCTGATAAAGAAACGCATGAAACCCATCTACGCACCGTGCTACAGCGATTAGAAGACAACGGAATCACAATCAACCCTTCGAAATGCATATTTGGACAGCAAGAAGTTCAATTTCTTGGTTTCACCGTCAGCAAGGAAGGAATCAAACCGCCTGCCGAAAAAGTCAGAGCAATCATCGATTATGCGAAACCTAAAACTATCGAAGAGCTAAGGCGTTTTCTTGGGATGATAAATTTTTACAGGGAACACATACCTAAAGCGGCTGAACTCCAAGCACCACTTCACGCATACCTTCACAACACGAAGAAAAAAGATAAAACGTCAATCGAATGGAACGATGAAGCCATGAAGGCATTTGAAGCTTGTAAAGTTGCGATCCAAAATGCAGCTTTACTCGCTCACCCATCACACGAAGCAACCCTTGCTATCTTCAGCGACGCATCCGATCTCTCAGCAGGAGCCGTTCTCCAACAATACAGCAATGGGAAATGGCAACTACTTGGCTATTTTTCGAAGAAGTTCTCCGATACTCAACGTAACTACAGTACATTCAACCGAGAGCTACTCGCTATTTACATGGCTATCAAACACTTCAGAAAAACGTTCGAGGGTCGAAACCTGATCGTTTTTACCGACCACAAGCCATTAACATATGTACTTTCAAAGAAACCATCACTATCGGAAACACCACGAAGAGAAAGACAACTTATTTTCATAAGTGAATTCACGACCGACATACGTCACATCAGTGGAAAGGACAACATAGTCGCCGACGCACTCAGTCGCGTACCAATCGACAGTGTAACGTGCCCTACATCAATCGACTATCATAAGATCGCCGCAGCACAAGACAGAGATAGTGACAACATAAAACATCTATCGAAGCAAGGTAACTTGTCCATCAAGCAAGTTACAATGCCAATGACGCATCTACCTATATACTGTGAAGCCTCAACGACAACTATGCGACCATACCTACCAGAAGAATGTCGTCGCGAAGTCTTCAATGCACTGCACAACATCAGTCATCCAGGTGTTAGAACAACAAGAAAACTCATCACT
Source organism: Parnassius smintheus behrii (assembly GCA_036936625.1). Taxonomy (NCBI): domain Eukaryota; kingdom Metazoa; phylum Arthropoda; class Insecta; order Lepidoptera; family Papilionidae; genus Parnassius; species Parnassius smintheus. The sequence continues at coordinate 1,620,558 of JAUPFT010000025.1, forward strand.
GAAAAATTCTTTTGGCCTTCAATGCAAGTGGATGTTGGCAACTGGGCGAAGCAATGCATTCAATGCCAGAAATGCAAAGTACAAAGGCATACATCAAGTAATCTAGCTACATTTCCACCCACGGAGAGATTCGAACACCTGCACGTTGACATCGTCGAACCATTACCTACTTCACCGCAAGGATATCGTTACCTCGTAACAATGATCGACAGAGCAACAAGATGGCCAGAAGCAATACCTACCGATGATACTTCAGCCGAATCCGTCGCGAAGATAATTTATGAAAATTGGATTACTCGTTTCGGATCACCTAAAACCATCACAACGGATCAAGGAAGAAATTTCGAAAGCAACCTATTCCTCAAACTTCTTCAAACTATGGGAATACAGAAGACACGTACAACAGCATACCATCCTCAGGCAAACGGAATAATCGAACGATGGCATCGTACATTAAAGACCGCCCTCAAAACTCGTTTATCTCAACATACAAAGTGGATTGATGAGCTACCTACAGTGCTACTCGGACTACGAACAACACCGCGTGCAGACACTAGTCTTAGTGCCGCTCAGCTAACCTACGGCTGCAGCATAAGACTGCCGTGTGACTTCTTCAGTTCAGCAGCGTCAAACAAACAAGAAATGGATTACGATTTCGTAACTCAACTTCGAGAATCAATCAACAAAGCCTTATCGTCGAAATGCACCGAAATGCAATCACACAGAAATAATAAATCAGTATTCATTCACCAAGATTTGAAAACATGCAAGCAAGTTTTTGTAAGAAACGACGCAATGAAAAAACAATTTCAACCCACCTACGACGGACCGTATAAAGTATTAGAGAGAAATAGCAAGACTTTTCAACTACAAATACCCGGAAGGAAATCTACGATTATTTCGATCGACCGACTAAAGCCTGCCTATATTATTAACGAGGATACTTTAGAGGATTCATCATCATCATCAAAACCACCAGCGAGGAAGCTTGAAACTCCATCATCTACATCAACCCAGTTGAGACCTATTTTAAAAACTACTAAATACGGGCGAGTCGTCAAGCCTCCGGTACGCTTTCGCTAGGGGGAGAGTGATGTAGCAGCCATAATAATCAGCCCTAAACGGGAATAAATAATATATACTCTGCTGCTACCATAACGCGGAAGGTGAAGATAAAAAAACATTTATTTTCTAACTATCCCTGGCTACTGAGATACTACGGACTGCATATAGATAATTTGACGTTCTTATAAAGAAACAAGAAGCAGCCGCAAATATTATTCAGCGCTACATCGATTTCACACGCCGCTATCGTCACGTATCCGTCGACCAATGGGGAGCCGTTTCTTCAACACCGCAGCTCGCTTCTCCTTGCTGTTCCGGAGCTGTATCCCACGCCGCGGCCGCTCGCCGACTACGCGCGCGCACCGACCTGCATGTCTTATGTAGCCCGATCCAGCGACGTAGCTTCGTGAACAACACACAAGTCTCACGCCGGGAAACGAAACGTACATAATAGTAATACATTTTTGATTCATTTTTATTGGTCATAATGTAAGCAGTATAATTGGCTATGTACAATAAAAATAATTACCATTGGCAAATCAATTGTGAGCCAGCCATATAAATATAGGCAAGATGAAAATATATGCATTCCAGTCCACAGTCCATTCTATATTCGTACTCCAGTCGGACTTATATAAACAGTCGTTTCATTTCTCCACCTTGAAACCACTCGGAGTCTGTTAATAGTGGACCGTTCATCCCCACTATTACAGTATAAAACAACTTCTCAATTATTGAGGCAGTAATTCTAACTGGCAAAGAAAAAGGAAAATCCGTTTTTATACCACGAATTCAATTAATTTCAAATGATTTACCATTCTGTTTTAAACGGTTACAGTTTCCTCTACGACTGGCTTACAGTATAACTATCAATAAGGCACAAGGTCAAACGTTCCAATATTGTGGAGTGAATTTGGGAGAATTCCGTTTTACACATGGTCAACTTTATGTAGCTTTTTCGCGCGTTGAACAGAAAAAAAATATTCATGTCTGCACCAGAAGACAAGACATTAAATATAGTGCATAAGAATGTATTGTAATACAGGCATTCAGTACATGACTATCTGTAAAGTATTTTTATGTAATGAATAAAAACATATGTAAGAAAAAAAGCTTAAAAATTAAACAAGAAAAGTCATGTGTCAAAAAGTCAATTTTAAAAAACTAATTTAATAAAATATACATTTATGAATAAATATTCAACAAAACTAATCCAGCGAAGCGGGTTTTCACAGCTATTGTACATTTATTTTACCAGATTATCACGAAGAATATTTTGCTCCAGTGTGTATATTCAAATGCCTTTGCATACTACCTTTTGTAACACACTTATATTCACAGATATTACATGAAAAAGGTTTTTCTCCGGTGTGGATTTTTATATGTATTTGCAAATGACTCTTTGTAATACATCTAAAATTACAAATATTACAGGAAAAGGGTTTTTCACCAGTATGTATTTTCATATGTGTCTGCAAATAACTTTTTGTAATACATCTATATTCACAGATATTACACGAAAAAGGTTTTTCTCCGGTGTGTATTTTCATATGTGTTTGCAAATTACTTTTTATAATACATCTATATTCACAGATATTACACGAAAAAGGTTTTTCACCTGTATGTATTTTCATATGTGTTTGCAAATGACTCTTTGTAATACATCTAAATTCACAGATATTACACGAAAAAGGTTTTTCACCAGTATGTATTTTCATATGTGTTTGCAAATAACTCTTTGTAGCACATCTAAATTCACAGATATTACAGAAAAAGGGTTTTTCACCGGTGTGTATTTTCAGATGGGTTTGCAAATTACTCTTTGTAACACATCTAAAGTTACAGACATTACACGAAAACGGTTTTTCTCCAGTGTGTATTTTCATATGTATTTGCAAATGACCCTTTGTAATACATTTAAATTTACAAATATTACAGGAAAAGGGTTTTTCACCAGTATGTATTTTCATATGTGTTTGCAAATGACTCTTTGTAATACATCTCAATTTACAGATATTACAAGAAAAGGGTTTTTCACCGGTGTGTATTTTCATATGTGTTTGCAAATTACTTTTTGTAATACATCTAAATTTACAGACATTACACGAAAACGGTTTTTCTCCAGTGTGTATTTTCATATGTATTTTCAAATGACTCTTTGTAATACATCTATATTCACAGATATTACAGGAAAAGGGTTTTTCACCGGTGTGTATTTTCATATGTGTCTTCAAATTACTTTTTATATTACATCTAAATTTACAGATATTACACGAAAACGGTTTTTCTCTAGTGTGTATTTTCATATGTCTTTGGAAACTTCCTTTATCTGTACATTTATAATCACAATTATTACAACAGTACACTTGCTTAGCGGCGTGCGCTTTAAGATGTGCTAAAATGCGACGTTTATGAGATGTTTTAAATTCGCAAATTTCACAGTTATATATATCCATTAGTTGTAGTACTGGAGTTCGTTCAACTTGTGTCTGAACTGCGTCTGAGTCCTTTGGCGTCTTATGACTGTATGATATGTGGTCGGCGAGAATATCTTTTGTAAAAAACTGTTTTTTACAATCATCACATTCAAATATGTATTTTGTTGATGTCTCAGATGTGTTTTCCGTAAGTATATTTACACTCTGTTTCAAAATTTCCTTTTTCATGATTTTTGCAGAATGCTTCCCTTTTTTAATAACTGGTCGAGTGTTTCTTTTCAGTTTACGCTTTGATTTAATAGTAGGGCTTTCTAAATCGAGGTTTCCTTTACGAACGTCATTTATGTTACAATCAGTAGAATTTGATTTAATCTCACACGGTTTTGAAAAATTATTTGTTTGTATGCGGGGCCGTTCTGAAATACAAATGAATCAAACATTTTATTTATTGTAATATACCTTAGAGGGTTTACAATGGGCGGAGTTTATGTCTTATGGCATTCTCTCTATCAGTCAGCCCTGGGAGATATAGAGAAATTATAATATTTTACATAATTATACTAAATAATGGTGCTAGATATAAAGTATTTTAGCCAATTACTCTAGATAACAGATTCATTTTTTGGTGGGAAAGAATGTTAAAGAATCTAAATCCGAATAGTAATGATGACGTTCTTCTGACCATGTTATAATTACATTAATCTAATAATCGCTGGTTCGAATCCCACACAGAAAGCGTCATACATACATACATACATTTTGATTAGTATTGTTGTAGATATTAAGAATACAATCTAGGTAGTAATATTAGAATAATCTATTCTAACAATCGCTGTTTCGAATTCCACACAGAACTAGTGTTACACACACAGTACAGTCGAGGTTGGCGCGTAAGTGCATAAGAGAATTCATCATTACATTTTATTCCGTGGGTTTCGTAAGAGGCTACTATAGGTTTATTTTTTCGACAGATGGCGGTACAACCACCTCGTTTACTTCAGATGTAAAATATCCAGACCGGCGACAGGCAACATTGGCACGTGCTTACGTCTGGTTCTGCGATCGTCAATCCCATACCAAGCAGTCATGCTTCCCTACATGGGGAGACGTCCTTCTATGTGCAGCAGTGGAAGTTTACGGAACGATTAGAATGGAGGAATTATTTGTAGGTTTTTTTTTTATAGAAGAGAGGGCACACGAGCATACGGCTCACCAGATGTTAAGTGACTACTGCCGCCCATGATCAACCGCAACACCAGGGGAATTGCAGGTACGTTGCCGGCCCTTTAGAAACGAGTAAGCTCTTTTCTTGAAGGTCCCCAGGTCGTATCGGTCCGGAAAAATTGCCAGTGGTAAACTATTCCACAGAGAGGTCGTACGCGGAAGAAAACTCTTTTTGAAACGTACAGTGATAGACCGCCAAGCATCCAGATGGTGAGGCTGGGATTAATCCGAACATTTCCTCAGAGCACTCCCCATGGCATATGCAAAAGAAAATGCAAAGAGATGCAACATCTCTTCGCAGTGCCAGTGAATCGAGCCGATCGGAAAGCACTCGGTCGTCGACGATTCGAGCTGCTCTGCACTGGGTGCGGTCAAGTGGAAGGAGCTGGTACTGGAGAGCCTCAGCCCAGAGATGGGAACAGTATTCCATGTGCGGCCGAACCTGCGCTTTATAAAGTTGCAGGCGGTGTGCCGGCATGAAATACTGTCCCGCTCTGCTGAGCACGCCAAGCTTTTTAAAGGCCAATTTGGCCTTCTCTTCCAAGTGATCACGAAACTGCACGTCACTCGATATGTCGACGCCGAGGATTCCGATACCGGTAGAGGCAACAAGGGGAGTGCCTTGAAACTGAGGAGATACGACAAAGGGGTTCTTTTCAGCGGTTAAGGCGCAAACTTGTGTCTTCTGGGGGTTAAACTGCACTAGATTTAGTCGCCCCCAATCCGAGACTCGTTCAGCAAAGACTCTGTTCAGCAAAGACTCGACTTCAGACACAAGTTTGTCCCGGCACTCGGAGACGTTTCCCCGAGAAATATTGGCTCGGCCGGTGTAAAGAGCATAACCAGTGCTGTCATCTGCATAGCAATGAATGTTACGGGTTTGGGAACATATCATTGATATGCAGAAGAAACAGCGTTGGCGATAGCACGCAGCCTTGTGGAACACCAGCATTAATAGGCTTGCAATCGGAGCTTGCGCCGTCTACAACGACCTTGATGCTCCGATCTGCAAGAAAGCTGGTGATCCAATCGCATAATTTCTCGGGAAGCCCATAAGAAGGGAGCTTCGAAAGAAGCGCTTTGTGCCAAATCCGATCGAAGAAGGCCTTCGCAATGTCCAAACTAACGGTCAATGCCTCCCCCTTGGACTCTACTGCCTCCGCCCATCTATGAGTTAGGTAGACCAGAAGATCACCAGCTGACCGACCACGGCGAAAACCGTATTGGCGATCACTAATCAGCTGGTGATCCTCAAGGTACCTCATGATCTGGAAGTTTACAATGGACTCCATTGTTTTGGAGAACAAGGAGGTGATGGCGATAGGCCGGTAGTTGGACGGGTCTGAGCGGTCGCCTTTTTTAGGGATCGGGTGGACGAAAGCCGTCTTCCATGATTTTGGGACTACGCCTAGGGAGTAAGAATACCGGAAAAGACGCGTTAAAACCGGTGCCAAATCTGGAGCACACGTCCTCAGCACAATTGGGGGGATTCCGTCAGGCCCACTCGACTTGTGGATGTCCAGGGAGAGGAGTGCTTTACGAACCGAGCCCTGTGTGAACTGCACTTCCGGCATGGAGCACTCACACCGCGGGATGGTCGGCGGCGTACTCCCCCCGTCATCGAGAGTCGAGTTGGACGCAAAGAAAGAGCCTAGAAGATCGGCTTTCTCCTTTGCGGTATGGGCCAGTGAGTCGTCCTCTCTGTGCAGAGATGGAAGAGATGGCTGACAGAAATTCCCCTGGACAGCCTTGGCGAGAGACCAGAATGCACGGGTTCCAGAAGGAAGGCGAACTAGTTTCTCGCCAATTCTGTCTATGTGCTGACTTTGCCTTGGCAATGACTCTTTTGAAGGACCTAGAGGCGGAATTATACTTCTTTTTTAGACCGCTGGTATTTACATCCCGGGACGTTGATGCGTCAGCCCAGGCTTGGTAGCACTCCTGCTTATAGCATGATGCTATTTTACAGGAGCGACCAAACCATGGCTGAGATTTGCCTCCAATGGGCAGCACAGAGGAAGGAATAAAAATTTCCATACCCTGAAGTACCACATCAGCGACAGAATCCGCAACAACGTTGGGATCGTCCGGCGAGAAGCAAACCCGTCCCCCTTGTAGGATGCAAAGAAAGATCGCATCCCATCCCAATCGGCTGACCTATAGTGCCAAACACGGTGGCAGCCTGCAGAATGCAACTGCGATTTCAGCGTGAGTGGCCACACTCCGGACAAACAATGGTGCGAGGAGCCTAAAGGGGTGTCAACGTCAGGTCATACAGACTCAAAACAAGCCCTGTTAGCTCAGGGGCCAGTAGTTTGCCATAAGATTTTACAGTATGCTAGCAACCCAGCCTGGTTCTCCACCAGCATCCATAAAATTGTACAAATCGACGTCAAGTCCGAATCGGGTGATAGGTTGTCATAATAGTTAACAGAAAAATTTCAAAAATATTTTTGAAATTTTTGTATTTTGTAATGTATTTTAAATATTACAAGCATTAATAAAAATCGAAAAAATCTACATCCCCTCAGTCTTTTAACTCCTGTTGCAAGAAATATTAATTCTTTTTTCAATTTTATTTTATTTTTTATAGGATAAAGGTGACAAACGAGCACATAGTCCACCTGATGGTGAGTGGTTGCTGCGGCCCATAAACATCTACATTAATCCACAATTAAAAATCAAAACGCAAATGCGTTGTCACCCCTGAGCACTGCGATACCAGTATCGGTCATCTCGATCCCAGTAAAAAGGGTCACCGGATTTCTACACTCACCATACAAAACACAGCAGCATTAAGATACTATTTTACGCTGGTATTCTGTGAGAGTGTGGCCTTTTCTCGGTCGAGCCAACCCATTCATGCTACAACCATAATATAGCTGCAACGTGGCTCTACCATGTACAAAATTATTATTGTGTACTTAATTTTATTTTTTGCCTAACTCGGGATCTCATGATTAGCAGACGTACTTACATCAACTTTCTCAGACATTAGTAGCCCTATCAACAATTCAGTGAATCCCCTTTCCTGTTTTATCTTATAACACCTTGGGTCACCACCGACGAATTCAGTACTTGCTTAAAACAACATAATTGTATGGCCTACAAATAATCATTTTGGTTCATTTGGGTCACAAACAATTATTTTGTTTGTTCATGTGTAATAAAAGAACAAAATTTTGTATGTGCAGTACATCTCCAACTACATGATACAAGAAAAATTTCTAATGTGGTGTTTTTTTTTAATTTTTGATACGGTTTTTTTAAAATAAATTCTTTTACCTATGTCAAAGTCATCTGTTATACTCTTTGAACCATACATAATTAGTGGCAAGTCGTTATCCAAATCCTTATGTTGATCGTCAAAAGCATCAATCTCAAAGTCTTCTTGTTTTACAGCAGTATCTGGAATGAAACAGATTCTGACTCAATATATAAAATAAAAACTGATATTTTTTCCAAGCGACTAGATCATTACAGTCTATCACACAGCTCATGGACCCGAGCCACCCACTTTCAGTACCATACTGCAT